>MU186121.1:75025-97129 GCA_016904865.1 Pissodes strobi | reverse complement strand
AGTAGATACTTTGTGAGACATACACCCTTAGTATCGTTATATACTCAGTTGATTGATTGAAATGAGAACAGATAATATGCGAATTTACATCCCTTAATATCAATATTTTTGTATATCCTGTGTGGCCTAATTAATTGATCAACGTAGAATTTTCGACTAGTTACAAAATTGATAATAACCATAAATGTATTAATGTATGTATTTGTTTTTATCCACCTTGATGTTAATATGATTTAATTCTTTATTTCTGGCATTTTGGTTGCTCAGATTATTTTTCTCTTCATGACAGATCGTCCCCACGTGTTACCTCGAAAGCCGGCCATTTCGAGAACTGACGTTATTAGTTTTAGTTTCTATTTTAATATAATGTTATTATCAAGTTCAGAAAAAAAAATAATTATAATTTATTTTATAAAATTTTTGGCCATTCATTTTTCATATCCTCTTACACATATACCAATTGTCGTCCCAAAACAATTTACAATGTATGAACTACATCCTATTCCAATCCAAAACCAAACTCTAATAATCCCTAAACCCTACGTATTGCTTGCGGAAGAAGATTATTGAAGCCTGGAAACCAAATGTCCACAATTAGAAGACATCTTTATTTGTACCCAAGAGCTACTAACCAAAGATGGACCCTGCGTCTACGAGTTATTAACGTCTGCAACGAACTCGTGCCCCATCGCCCATGTCCACTTCACTATAACCACGATAGAACGACTAAATGGAGAAGAATTATTAATTATTCCAACACAAACTCAAGAAACCATAATTCGATCTACCTGCCGTTCGGGCGGACCCACAAAAATCAATAAACTAGCAGACTGTCCAGTAACTATCAACCATAAAGTATACCAGAGGGAAAGAAAATCAGAACTTCAATATGTTCTCGAGATGCCTAAAGTTACATTCGCTATGAATAGCACCGAGAAAATTCCCGAAATGAAACTACAAAAGCTAAACCACGAAGAAATACAAAATGCACAAAGAACCTTAGCAAATTTCAAATTGCAACCACTAGAGAAATTTGAAATTTCGCATACTCATTGGATTTCACCGCTTATTCTAATTATTCTAAGCGGTATAGTCGGCCTAGCCATATGGATTCTCTGGAAAATCAGAAAAATGAGATGCAAAATAGTGCAAATTCAGAAACAACACCCCGTGAAGGAGACCCGCAAAACTTCGAAAATCTTGTTTTCCGAACTTGAGGAAGGAGGAGTTATATAATCGAAATCTCTGCATTGGCCCCCTTATTGGACCTCACGGATTGTGCTGCATTTATAGACATATTTAGACTAGAGTTTGTTATAATGCACTTTTGACATTTTTACGATAATGATATTTTTCCTAAGATTATAAAAAGGCAAGTGTACCACTAATTCGGGCACTTGACTTTCGGTAGTAGCTGTAGTTAGAAGTCGTATTGTAAATAATTTCTTTTATTTTCAAATAAAGTTAGTTTTTAAAAAGTATTATTAAGTTTTGCGAAACTTAATTCGGGTCGTACATGAGTGGACAAACGCACCGGTGATCAGTCTGTTAAATAAATATATCGGTATTTAGGTTTGGATCACTTTATAGATGCATTTACCCAATTCGATTTCAAGTCTTTCCTGAATACTAAACCAATTAGAAGCAGAAAACTGTTGCGAAATATGATCAAATTTACGAAGGTTAAACGACAATCTTACACATGAATTTTGTATCATTTGTAAACAATTTTTGTCCTTTTGGGTTAAACTTGGCCAATAAATTATATTGCAATAATTTAGATGTGAAAGCACCAAATAATCCGTTAATTTTAATTTAATATTCAGGTCAAGGTTCCACTGAATCTTTCAACATTTACGGATTTTCCTTTGAGATCCTTGGAAGCAGGTTATACCATTCATGTAGTGTATACAGATTTTACAAAGGCCTTTGACCGGGTAAACCATAAGATCTTAATTAATAAGTTGCAACGTCTAGGAATTCAGGACGAGCTTTTGGAATGCTTGTCATCTTACCTGACAGAGAGAATTCAAATAGTGCGCATTCTCAGCTTCCAATCCAAGGAGACTAAAGGGTTCACATCTTGGTCCTGCTCTTTTTAATATACATGTGAATGATATTGCCGCTTGTTACGTCTTTGCACTTTTGCAGATGATTTAAAATTATATTTGAGGATCAGAAATAACGATGTTTACCTGAGTTTACAGACTGATTTAGATCGTGTGAGCCACTGGTGTGTAATTAATGGGATGGAACTTAATGTCAACAAGTGCCATTTGATGGTTTTCAGCCATAATAGAAATACCCCGGATCAAATCTATACCATAAATGGTTGCCCTTTGGAGTCTGTATCTCAGATTTAAGATCTGGGTGTTATCCTTGATTTTAACATAACATTTATTCCCCATATATCTATAGCAGTATGTTTCAATCTAATTTCTTATCATATAGCTAAACCACTTTAAAACAGTTACGTTATATCCTTTCATATGCTGTCAAGCGCTGTGCTAATGATTTTCTTAATATCCAATCGGATAAATTATTGTTGTGTTCTTTGGTGTGGGGTCTCACCAGATTACTGCTCATGTGTCTGGTCCATTCACTATGGTGTCCACATTCAGACTATCGAAAAAGTTCAACTCAAATTATTAAGGTTTGTTTCTTTCAGGGAACACCATAGGGTTGTGGATATCAATTACTCTAACATTGAAAGTTCACTTAATATGACTGCCCTCCAGATCAGATCTATGCACAAGAATCTCACCTTATTTTACAATCTAATGCACTCTCACAGTCTTAGTCCCGAGCTATGGGGAAAAATTAATATCCATGTCCCTTCTAGGCAAACATGGCTAATTCAGCCCTTCCAAATTACGCCCCATCGTACTAACTATGAATCTAACTCTTACCTATCTAGATCAGCTTGGTTTGCGAATCAGTAATCGGACAGGTATTTTCGAAACCAGAGAGTTTTTAGATCTTAACTTAAGTCATGTAATTTTTTCTTCATTCTTTTCTTTGGAAGGTTTGGTTTTAAAACTTGTATTTTGTATTTTTACCTTTTATTTTAATTGGACAATTGCTCGATGATAGATAAATAAATAAATAAAGAATATTTTTGCGAACGTAACGCAATATTAACTTGAAAAATTGATTTTTGACAATACATGACTGCTAAATCTTAATTCGTTATCCAACAATACACCAAGATTCTTACAAACAGGCCTTGGCTGCAGCAAAACTTTATGGAGCCTTACTTTCATATTAATGAGATTTTTATTTCTATCGACAACCACGAGTTCTAGTTTCATTTAAATTGAGACCATGCGCATTCGAGACCCTGGACATCATCTGAAGATCTACATTAATATCTCCCGTTGCAATATCAGTTGGATCATGATTAAAAGAAAAAAAGAGCTAGGTGTCGTTAGCATACTGATGAACACTACAGTGCTTCAGAAACTGAAGAATATCAGCCGAACAAATAGAAAAAATTAGCGGACCTAGAGGGATACCCCTGAAACTGAGAGATAATTAGAACAAATTCCACCAAATGTTGTTATTGCTAGACGATTTTTTAAATAACTACTAAAAAACGTCAAAAACGTCTCTTAGCCAAAGTATCTCAATTTGGTGATCAATATAATGTGATCAGAGTGTCTATCGAATGCTTTGCTGAAATCGAGAAGAATCAAGACAGAGCTCTTGTTGTCGTTATAAGTTCTGTAAATGTCATCAGTAATTGAGAGCAGTTGTACGAACGAAATCCAGACTGAATGACAGATAGAATATTAATAATTAGTAAAAATTCATTTAATTGAGCAGCAATTAACTTTTCAAACATTTTTGGGAGAATACTTATTGGTCTAAAGTGAGACATTTCTGAGGGGTTGTGAATTTTGGGAATTGGTAAAATATTGGCTTTGTGGATATTGATCTGTTGTTATGCATTGATTAATTATAACACTAAGATAAGGCAAGAAAAGGAAAGGAATATAGGAGCATTTTAATATTAATACCATCAACTACTGTACCTCTGCTCTTAATAGTGTTTAAAATCCCATAACAGCTACCTCCAAAATTTCTTGAAATTCAAAGCATTGAAAATCGGTTCGAAACCAGGATAAGCGATCGCCAGTATGGCTTCCGCAAGCACAGATCAACGGGAGATCTCCTAACTTACGTGACCTACCTATGGATCAAAGCCATCGAGAGCTACGGCGAATCTCATGCAGTGGCTCTCGACATATTCAAAGCATTTGATAGGGTATGGCATGACGGATTGTTATGCAAATTGATAACATACGGACTACCACCAGCACTGCTTCTATGGCTTTCCAATTTCTTAACCCTTAGTTAGGCGCGCATAAAATTTTACATAGCTGGTCGCGCGGTGTATTTTATACACCATATTACCTATATTATTAAAGCAGACTTTTTCCATATAAAAAAAAACGAGGCATTATTTCGATGTTTTAATACGGTTAGTAATACAAAACTCAACAATATTCTAATTTTATACAGATAAAATGAATGAAAAACGCCGTAGTACAAAACAATTTTAAAAATAAAATATTAAACAAGAAATTGAAAATAGTTTTTAGAAAACGTTGTAATAAAATTATTCATCTTCAGATATGTCACAGTTTCTGTTTGAACACTGATTGTACTGGACATGTTTTTGGCTATGCTTTTTACATACAAACATAGAGCAAGTTTATTACTTACTTAATTGGTCGCGTGGTGTATTTAAGGCACCAAGTTCAAATTGTCACGATACTACCACTTTACGTAGCGGTCCTCCACACTGATCCTTTCAGGGCTTGTAGAAGACATGTAACCGGGAAGGTACACGAAGCGGTATGGTGGGGTATGCCTTATTAGCGAAATCCTTGAACTATTATTAGGAATGGTGTACGAAATACACCAGCGCGCCTAATTAAGGGTTAAGGGATCGAAGCATCCGAGTTGTTGTTAATGGACATCTCTCGGAGGAATTTAAAATCGTTCAACATTGAGTTCCTCAAGGGTGTATCTTATCTTCCACGCTGTTCCTGCTGTATATATCGATCTCTTACACAGGACAAACAATTTTATTTACAGTTTTACAGACGACAGCACTCTTATATCCTCATTCATGTCGCGGACTCCAATGACCGCTGCTCGTTCGTAACGCGAGCGAGAAAATCAGATTGATGCCATGAATGAGGATATGAGCGCCATCGTGAAATGGGGCGAAGAAATTAATGTTTAGTTTAACTCAAGAGAGACTCAAGAACCTGTCTTCTCAAAAAAAAAAACACCGCAGGACCGGACTTATAAATAACAAGACAAACGCTGACTCTGGCCTCATCCATAAGCTTGCTGGGCATCAACGTAGAAAACAACATGTCTTGGTCTAATCACACCACTAAAATCGCCAAAGCAGCAGCACAAAAGCTAGGAACACATTATAGAGCAAAAAAATTGTATACAACTCATTAGCTCTTACTGCTCTATAGAGCTGGGTGTCGTCAGCACACTGAAGAACATCACAGTGCTTCAGAAGCTGAGGAAAATCAGCCGTATAAATAAAACAAATTAATACGGTCAACTTCTGTAGTTCTGCTCTTAATAGTGTTTAAAATTCTGTCGACAACTACCTCCGAAACCTCTTGAAATTCAAAGCGTTGAAAATCGGTTCGAAACCAGGATAAGGGATCGCCAGTATGGCTTCCGCAAGTTGCCTGACTTACGTGACCAAAGCCATCGAGAGCTACGGCGAATCTCGTGCAGTGGCTCTCGACATATTCAAAGCATTTGATAGGGTATGCCATGACAGATTGTTAAGCAAATTGATAACATACGGACTACCATCAGTACTGCTTCAATGGCTTTCCAATTTCTTAAGGGATCGGAGCATCCGAGTTGTTATTGATGGACATCTCTCGGAGGAATTTAAAATCAATGCCGGAGTTCCTCAAGGGTGTATATTATCTTCCACATTGTTCCAGCTCTATATAACGGTCTCTTAGACATGACAAACAATTTTATTTACAGCTTTACAGATGATAGTCCTCTTGTATCCTCATTCATGTCGCGGATTCCAATGACCGCTGCTCGTTCGCAACGCGAGCGAGAAAATCAGATTGCTATCATGAATGAGGATATGAACGTCATCATGAAATGGGGCGAGAAAATTAATGTCTTGTTTAACTCAGGAAACACTCAAGCGGCTGTCTTCTTAAAAAAACACTGCAGGACCTGACTTGTAAATAACAAGACAAACACTGACTCTGGCCTCATCCATAAGCTTGCTGAGCATCAACGTAAAAAACAACATGTCTTGGCGTAATCACGTCACTAAAAGCTTTTATGGAGCAAAAAAGTTGTATACATCTCATCAGCTCTTACTGCTCTATAGAGCTGGGTGTCGTCAGCATACTGATGAACACGACAGTGCTTCAGAAGCCGAGGAAAATCAGCCGTATAAATAAAAATTAGCGCACGTAGAATGCTACCCCGAGCAACACCCCTATTATTCCGTTTCTAGCAGTTTGATACCGCGGCGCTGTCTCCGTTCTCTATGTTAATGTCAACCGTTACATTTCGCATACCATATCCTGACAATATTTTCATTACTTTATTCTTTATCTTTTGGGTTAAGCATAAGTCGCATAAGAGTAACTTTTTAGTTAAGAATTAATAGTTTAGGTTAACCTCAGTTTAGGTAGGTTGGATTAGTAAAGAATAATTCTTTCGTTGCAACGCTAGGTTAGCATAGGTTATCAGGGTTTTGAAATCGCCATTCTTCATATTTCAAGCTGACCAATAGAGATGCTGTATTAGGTGTATTCTGGAAATTGTGTGTTTTCTTTCTAAATCTCTTCCTGCTAGTCATAAGATAAGTTAATTAAGTGAATTTCTAAAAGCAGCCGGCAACCACGCAAACATACAAGATCGACCCCTGGTTAGCCGTTTCTCCACTGTCTAAAAGCAACCCGGTGCAGAGTGGGCCCTCTACCACTATAATCCAGATGCGGTGGCGCCCGAGAACCAACCATTGGATGACGTAATGGTTAAATTAGGCAGTCCAATAGCATGATATGGAGAAGAAATAGCATAATATGCAGAAGCAAAGAAGCGCCTCTAGAATCACCTCACACTGTAATCTATAAGGCCCAGAAAAGACCATCTCTGGAATACTGTTCCCATGGGTTTTGCTCAGCACCCAAACACTTGCTCAAAATATTGGACTCTGTACAGAGGAGAGCAGTCCGTCTTGTGGATAACCCAGAACGTTGACTGAAGACCTTGATAGCCTCAAACATCGAAGAAAAGTGGTGGGCCTATCTCTTTAACATCAGTTCTACTACAGAAGATGTTCGAATGATCTGGCACTTATGATTCCACCCAAAGTTGTGCCAGACAGGAACACCCGTCAAGTACAAGCTGTTAATAATAATAATAAATTATTTTATTTCAAAATTGTTACAGTAAATAACAAAACGAAATGACGTCACAAAAACTGCCCTAAATAAGTATAAGAAAATTAACTAACTACATATTCCAATAGTCATCAAGACAGTAGGGTTCCAATTCAATAAGCAAATGTTTTATTTGTCCTTTAAAGATTTTTTGACTTTTTGATCTTTTCAATTCCAGTGGTAATTTATTATAAAGTTTAAGACACATATAGCCTGGATGTTTCTCTGTTATTCTTAAACGGTGTGTGGAATACATCTGTTGTTCTGACCGTGTGTTATATGTATTTACATATTGGTTTGTGAATAGTGTCTCCTTATTTTTGTAAAAAAACATTAAACATTCATATATATACAGTGCATGTATTGTCATTATACCTATTGTTCTGAATACATCTCTACATGATTGTAAAAAATCAATTTTTTTAATTAGTCGCACTACTCGTTTCTGTGCAACAAAGAGATTTTGAACCTTACTCTTGACCCCAAAATATAATTCCATATTTTAATCTTGACTCAAAATTGGCAAAATACAATATTTTTAATGATATTTCGCTCATATACCGCCCAGTAAGTCGTATTCCGTAGCAAACAGAACTTAGTTTTTTAATCAGTTTATCTATATGATAAGACCAATCCAAGTTTTCACTAATATATATTCCCAAAAACTTTGTGTTCTCAGATACCTCCAAAGTATTTTCTAATGTTTCTAAACCCTCTATTTTTTCAAAATTTGAATGTTTTGTTCTGAACAAAATTAATTTAGTTTTATCTGAATTTAATATTAATTTGTTTTCGCTAAACCAGTCTGATACTGTTGAGATTAACAATTTACTATTAACAATTAGTTGGAGGGAGGGCTTGCTTCCTGTTAACAAGTTGGTATCATCAGCATAATTAATAATAGTTTGCCAGGGTTCATCTGCTATCGAGTATAGGTCGTTTATAAAAATTATAAAAAGAATTGGCCCCAGTATGCTACCCTGCGCTATTCCGTAATTATTAGAAAGCATATCCGATTGATTGTATTGCCCATTTTTATTTACCCCTACTAGTTGTTTTCTATCTTGTAAGTATGATTTTAACCAGTTGAGTGCTAGACCCCTTATTCCGTATCTTTCAAGTTTTTCTAACAACATTTGTCTATCCAAGCAGTCATATGCTTTTGAAAGATCTAAAAATATTCCGAGCGCTGCCTCACCCTTTTCAAAATAATCCAGAACTGACTGTACAAATTGATAAATTGCCGTCTGCGTAGATTTTCCCTTCACGAAGCCATGTTGATTTTTATTTATTAAATTACAGTGATTTAAAAATTTTAGAAGTCGTTTAGACATTGCTAGTTCGTAAAGTTTAGAAAAGCCAGGCAGGAGACTTACAGGCCTATAGCTATCCATTACTTGTGGGTCTCCTTTTTTGAATAGTGGTTTAATTAAGGCGATATTCAGTTGGTTAGGAAATACACCATATTTAAATGAGTTATTTATCAAAAAGGCTAATACATGTCTTAGTTCGTATACTGAGCCCTTTATTAAACTTGTAGGTATTTCATCGAAGCCACTACTATGCTTATTTTTAATTTCGGTCGCCAGTTCACAGACCTTTTGCGCTGTAACTGGTTTTAAATAGATTGTCTGATTATTAAAAGGGATATTACCACCGATCTCCATATATGGATAAGCACAAAGCGATCCAAATCATACTGATTCATGAGCCTTCAGATGTAAACAAAAGAAGGTAATTCTGAGACTGCGCAGTTTTAATTAGCAGGTTATCGATCGATTCCACGTGCTTCATCACCGCATGGCTGCGAATAAGCGACAGGTCCGGATTTTAAGAATTTGGAAAAATATTTTTGCCGTTGTATATATTACCAAAAATTTAAAAGCAAGCTGATAGATGATATATTTAACACAAAAATTGCAAGCCATTGGTTTTTAAAAGAAATAGAATAGACCAACCGATAAAATGTACAACTTTTGCTACTTTTTCCGAATCTTGCTTTCTTTTAGAGAAAAAAAATAAAATAAAAACCATTTCTTTCCTCGTCCCTGGGCGACACAAAAACCAATTAAAAAATGTAAAAATATGAGAGTAAGTATATAATTATGTTTAAGGAATAAACCACTGATAGGTATGCAAAAAAATACTACCAAATATTTTGGTACCTACCTAATTTTTACATGCCCAAAATGATTTTATGACTAAGAAAATTTGAATGATTTATACTGTAAAATCTGGCGCAGCACTGAAACTTGTAAATTTTCAAATATATATATTTTTTAAAATCATCCCTTTGATTCAAAAATATTAAAAAATGGAAGCACCTCCTAATAAAACCCTTTTTATATGCGTTTGCCTTAAATTTTACTTTCTCTTTAAGTTAGTCTTGAATAGGTACTACTTTTAAAAGAGATTTGTAATGTTAAAGTATTTTGCATTCACACATTACATACCACAATCTGTAGACAAGAAATACACTTTTTTTTAATTTTTTAAAATATGAATTTTTGTTGCATTGAATAACTAAAATAATTTTGGGGCAAAGAAAGGTTTATTAAAACGAAACATCATGATATAAACGTTTTATTTACATTAACTTACATTAGGTAGTAGTAGTGGTCTATTTGGAAAAAGCCAATAATACAAAATATGTAGGTAGTATGTACCAAGATACAAAATTCCTAAGACTATACACATGTCTAACTGCTCTTGAAAGGACTTTAACATATTTAAATTTTAGTAAGATACATCTAGCGAGATTTTATTATGAAATAAAAAATACTTAAAAATATCTATTCCTTCATAACAACCATTGTTCTAATTTAGTTAAAGAAATTTTAACATATTTAACCATACCTGTCCACAAATTTTATTAGCAAACAACCAGGAAGATTCTATTATGGGGAAAAGAAACCTTAAAACATCTATTCCTCCACAATAACTATTGTTCTAGTTCAATTTATTTAATAAATATTTTTTGAATACTTTTTTGTTTTGTTTAAAGTTCCAGTCCTTACTTCAACAGGTAGCAAGTTATATAATGACAAGCCCTTATCAAACAAGCCAAAAGGGGTGGAGGTTTTTGTAATCACATTTATATGAAAATTGTGGTGATGCCTGGTATGATAATTATGACCTTCACTATTTATTTTTGGAAAATCCTGCAAATATGAAGGTTGAAGACCATGCTCTATCTTATAAATAAAAAGAAAAAGCTGGTACTCGAAACCATTTTCAATGTCAAGCCAATTGAGGGAGTTCAAGGTCTTTTGTCTTTAAATCCTATTCCTAACGTCTACACCAACATATACACTAACAAAATACACTTATAACGAACTATTATAATAATAATTAATATAATAAGTGACATTTCATTACGTGAAGTGAGAGGTTGTGAAAAGTTTGTGCTCTTGTTAAATGAACTAAAGAGAGAGTGGGAGTAAGCGAATAATTGCTTAGCTGTTTATAGTTTGTTCAATGGAAATTTGGAGTATCTGACTAGACAAAAATAAATAAAATTTGAAGAATAACGCCTACAAAAAACATCAAAACAAAGTAAATTCACTCTCGTCTGCTCGTTGCCAGGAGATAGGAATTTGAAATCGATATCGGTGGCCGATAATAGTGCGGCTGAGATAAAGGTGTCCATACACTCAAAATGACGAATCCAACAAATCTTCAACTTCTAGAAGAGATTAAAAAACTAAGAAATTTCGTGGAAGCAAGTGAAGTAAGGATTTTGATGCAAATTGAATCTAAAATAACTGAAAAACTAAAAACGTTAGAACAAGAAAACACAATTTTGCAAGAAAAAGTAGAGTTATTGGAAAGGCAGAATAGAAAGAACAATATCATCATATTCGGCATTAAAAATAATCTGCCAGAAGTATCACCTAGGCATATTTGTGATAAATTGAACACCCTCCTTAATATAAAATTAACGGTTGATCAGATAAATAATATCTATAGTCTGGGTAATTCACCACTTGCACCAGTTAAACTAGAATTCATATCGACGATCACAAAAGTGTATGTTCTGAGAAATTGCTCAAAGCTGAGAGGTACCAATATTGTAATATCTCACGATTTGACGATAGCTCAACGTGAAGTAAATAGCATACTTAGAAGACAACTGAAAATAGTTAAAACTTCTGCAAATAACTGTTACATTAAGGGTGAAAAATTATTTGTCGATAACGAGGTGTTTTCCGCTTGGCAATTGAAAGAGCTGAAGCTGACGAAACTAATATAGTGCACACGAACAGCGCCCCTAGTACCCCTGGTGCAAGAAAACTTGAAAATCTAGCAGCACCGAATTTTGAAAACCCACCGGCTCCGAATTTGGATAAGCCAAAGAAAGGAGGAAACCTTAAGACCGGATTTCAGCAGCCAGATTCTACACCAAAAGACGATCTAAATAGGAATAATACAATTAAAACCAGATCACGGTTTGGTTCGACAAATACAAATAAGTAATTTATTTTTAAGATTTACCTTTAAGGATGAATGCATATATTGAAAATTATAAACACAGAATTGTAGACACTAGAGTCATTGAAAATATATCTGAATTCAATACAAAATATTTAAAAAATACGGTGGGTAAGTTTAATATAATTCATTTAAACATACGTAGTCTTGGTAAAAATTTCGATAATTTGTGCATATTCTTGAATGGTTTTAAACAGGAGTTTGATATAATTATTTTGACAGAAACTTTTCAGCTGTCTGGTTCTCTGGATGTATTCTCGCTGGATGGATATGATATTTTATATAATCGCGGTACCTTAAATAAGAATGACGGCATAATTATTTATATCAGATCGTTGCTAGATTATATTTTTGAAACTGCATTTATCGGTGAATGTAAAGCAGCTGGAGTAAGTGTCTCGTTAAAGAATCATAACCTTTTTTTAACAGCAATTTATAGGTCACCGAATTCGTTTTCAACACCGAGTCAGTTCAACTTGGCATTATTAAGATATTTGGAAAAAAATAAAAAACACCAAATACATGTTGTGGCAGGTGATATGAATATCGATTTGCTGAGCAGCGACGAAGATGTTGAAAATTATAAAAACTGTTTAAATACATATAATTTCAAATCGTACATAAATAAAATTACAAGGCCGGCTGGTAGAACATGTTTGGATCACTTCTTTGTTAAAGCAAATAAAATTATAAATGAACAGGAAGGCTTTATTTTTGCAAACGACATTACAAATCACTTCCCAATAGGATTAACTATAAATACAGACCAAGAAATTCAAAATGAAAATAAACCAAACCATAAAAGTTATCTAAATTACATTGATCTAAAAACAGATTTGCGGAATGAAATATGGGAAGACATGTACAGATTGAATAATATAAACCAATCATTCGAATTTTTTATTAATAAATTAAACTACTATATAGATAAGAATACAAAATTGGTAAGACTAAAGAGGAATAAACAATCGATAAGAAAACCTTGGATGACTCAAGGTCTGGCTAATTCTATTAAAGAAAAAAACAACCTATATTTATTGATGTTGAGAAATCCTGAAAGTAATGAAATTAAAGAGAGGTATAATAGATATAAGAATAAAATTAGAACTTTAATAAATGTAAATAAGAAATGTTTTATGAATAATTTGATAGACAAAAATAAAAACTCATCATCAGCTTTATGGGAGTGCGTCAACAAAATTTGCGGAAGAAAAAGAGCGAACACAGAAATAGAAAAAATAACAGAAAACGGAATAGAATTAGTCGATAAATTTGATATTTCAAATAGCTTAAATAACTACTACAGTGACTTGGGACAAAATTTTGCAAATAAAATATCGCCACCCGATGGTTTTGAGGAACATTTAGATATATTGGAAAGCACTATGTATTTGTATAACACAACTGAAATCGAAATAAAATTCGTCATAAATTCACTAAAATCGAAAAAAGTGCCCGGATGGGATAACATCAGAGCTGAAACTATTAAGGAAATTAAGGATGAAATATTACAACCCCTAACTTGGTTGATTAATGAAAGTTTTAATGATGAATGCTTTCCAGACTGCCTAAAAATTGGGATTATTAAACCGCTACATAAAACAGGCGACAAAACGTTAACTCAAAATTATCGACCAATATCTCTATTGTCAGTATTTTCAAAAATTTATGAAAAAGTCCTTAAGCTAAAAATAACAAAATTTCTGGATAAATTCCAGGTTTTAAGTGATAATCAATATGGATTTAGAAAAAAGAGGTCGACGGAAGATGCAATATATGCTTTAATCTCTAAACTATACAGTGCTTTAGATAAAAAAAGACCTGCCATATGCATCTTTGTCGACCTCTCCAAGGCTTTCGATACGGTATGTCATAAAAGATTACTACAAAAAATTAAATGTTATGGATTGCGAGGAAAGATATATAATATACTAGAAAGCTATCTAAAAAATAGAACACAGTATGTGAGTACTAATGGAGTCTTGAGTGATTCAAAAACAGTTACTTATGGCGTTCCACAAGGTACGGTGCTTGGACCTCTCCTATTTACCCTCTATGTAAATAGCCTGATGACACTTAACACAAATGGAGACATCATCAGTTTCGCAGATGATACTGTCATAACCTACATGTCAAAGGACTGGAATACATTGAAGATGGAGGTTGAGGGCGATTTTAAAACAGTTAGAGGATGGTTTCGACTTAATAAATTAACATTAAATATCGAGAAAACGAAATATTTACCATTTACCTCTTACTTGAATAATTTGCCAAATTTTGGGCCAATATATATAGATGATAACACCCAAATTCCCGAAGCATCCTCAATTAAGTACCTGGGTATTACCCTAGATAGGCATCTTAAATGGGACTTACAAATCAAAACCATTACAAACAAACTTAGAGGGCTACTACATAAATTTAAATACTTGCGCGACTTTTTAAATAAAAAACAATTAACAACTTTATATTTGTCTCTGGTGCAATCACACCTTACTTATGGAATTATTGGGTGGGGTGGTGTAGCTGACTGTCACCTAAAGAATTTAAACACAATTCAAAAATGGATAATTAAGATAATATTCAAGAAACCAATAACTTATCCGAGCGATACATTATTTAGCGAGAGCAAATTTTTTGACATGAGACAGTTATATTGCCAAAACATTCTTGTAAATATTTTTAAAGGAAAAATTCAAATGTCTGTGCCTCAACATAATTACAGTACTAGAGGTAAATGTACATACCCTACAATGAGCTTTAAGACAGCCGGCCAACGCTGTACGAATTATTTTGCACCAAAACTATACAATATGCTACCTGATTGTGTTAAGAGTATTGATAGGCTTCCACGCTACAAGTCTTCCATAGAGAACTGGATAGCAATTAACAACAGATATATTTTTAATGATCTAATTGATTTAAGGTATTTAAAATAACTTTAAGTAAAAAATAAAAAACACACACACACACACACAACACGATTATGATTTTCACTCCAGGTTATGTATATAATTCACGATTATGTCTCTAACACCTGATAAGAACTCAACCCAACTATGTACTTTCATGGTTAAGATATATGTTCGCTTTGTTTTACTTTTTATTGCTGTATTACTGTGTCATATTTGTTTATATATTATATATTATTAAATGTGTTGATATTTTAAGCAACAACATGCACACACTCATCTATCTATCTCGCACACAGGCATGCGTTATGCCTCAGCGAGTTATCAATGTTTATTCTTCTTTCTTTTTCCTTTTCTTGTATTAATATTTGGTTGTATATTTTACTTGAATAAACATTATTATTATTATTATTATTATTATTATTAATAAACTAAACTAGATGTCCAAATGTAAATTAGTTATTTTCAACTAAATCGATAAAATAAACCAACGTACGTACTTCAATAACTGAACGAAACGAAACGCCGAAAACCCAATACGGCAAACACAGAAAAATTAATTATTTCAAGCGCAAGCAACAAGCAGGGTGAGAGAAATGATAATATTTTTAATTACCGAACTGTAAAAGCTTTATCAGCTGATTTCGTCCTGTCGCTTCTCGGTGTTTATGCGCATGAGTAAAAGTATCCTCTTTTCAGTTCTGTCCGACGCAGAACCCGGTTTTTTCCTCCATGATTGGTACGATTTTTCGACACACGCAGAACGGTTTGTGCTTATCCATATATGGAGATCGGTGGATATTACATGTGTAGGGGGATCTCTCTAACTTATGTTTTAGATTTGGTATAATATTTACTAAAAAACTATTTAACTTTTTTGCCACTGTTTCAGCATTTCCCTCTAATTGTACTTCATTATTATTATAATTGTTTTTTCCAGTAATTTCTTTGGCAATTGACCACATGGATTTCATTTTATTATCCGATCTCTTAATCCTGTTTTCATAACTTTTGATTTTGTTATTTCTGAGAAGTCCGTCATATTCTTTTTTAATTGTTTTTATATGCTTCCTTAAATCTATCATCATGGAGTCTCAAGGTAAGCAATAGATCCAGATGCTGTTTACAATCTAAAATGTCTGGCTCGTTTTTATAATGTTTTCTGTTTTTTTTACAATTGATTTTAGAGGGAAATTCTGATTAAACCAGTTTATATAGGTGTTTATAAAGCTATTCCATTGACTATTTACATTATTCTCATCCATACTATACACATTTTCCCAATCTTGTTCTCTCAGACAGTGCAGAAAGCTATCCCTGTTTTCCCGAGAGAACACCCGCCTTTTCATATTATCAGATAATTCTTTCCCTTTTATCCCAAAGACCACCTTCTGCACTGTATGATCTGAAATAAAATATTCCATAACCTTACTTTCTACAAAATCCGAATTTGTGAAAATGTTGTCGATGCAGCTAGCTGATGCTAATGTAATTCGCGTATTTTCTCTTATTGTTTGTATCAAATTAAACGAATCTAACAATGACAAAAATTCGGATCCCACCTCATTTTCCTGTAACAACTCTATATTAAAATCTCCCGCAACAAATAGTTTTTTATTTTCCCTAAATACATTTTGGATTAACTGTTCTACTTTTTGCATGAAAAGCCTAATGTCCCCTGACGGTGGTCTGTATATGGCTGCTATCAATATGATCGTCTCACCAAGCCTACACTCTATTACAGCACACTCGAATACTCCGCACACTGATAGTTTATTTAGTTTTGGTCTGTTTTTCACTTGCACTTTTTTTTGCACGTAGATTGCCGCTCCTCCATGTTTTCCTTTTTCTCGGCAGCATGCTAAGGCCAATTTATAATTATCAATTCCTAGGTTCTCCAGTTCGTCCTCCGACTTCCAATGTTCCGTTATGCAAAGAATAGTACACTCTTTATGACTCAGTAACATGTCATTGATTTTGTCTATGGAGTTCCCCAGGAACTGCACATTCTGGTGAATCACACTTGACATGGGTTGATTTTTTGATACTGACTTTTTATTAGCTTTCAGTGCTGCTTCGTTACTGTTTGTTTGCTGACTTATAAAAAATCAGAAAAATTTATCTGATTCTTATAATTAATTATTCGTTTTTGGTATACGGGACAGTTTAAATCTCGTGCGGAGTGCCTACTGTCCTTGTATTTCATTTTAATACAGTTTGGACACTTTAAATCCTTTTCCGTGCAATCCTTTCCAGTATGGTCATTAGCCGAACATTTGTGACAGCATGATGAGTCCCTACAGTATTTGGCCACATGACCAAAACCAGCACAGTTGAAACATACGACTAGATTCAGATGCTCCTGTACATAAACTTTCATGAGATCAAAAACTACTGTGTGCTTTTTCAAAAACCATTTTGCACTACATGGTGGTGCTTACAGAATCCAATTTTCTTTCGTAGAATTTCGGCAGTTTCTTTTAGCAATAACCTTGATTACCCCAAGTATATCAATGTTTGGGAGCTCTTCTTGTATTTCATTGTTCATTCTAATTAATTCTTCTACGAATTCTGAATTTGAGTATCCTTTAAGTATGCCTGTGATTAGAAACATGGGGTTAATGTTAGATGATTCTTTAACTCGTATATTCCCCTTTTTTTCAAGAGCTTCTTTAATTTTCTTCCGTTGTACCTCACTGCAACTTTCGACCACTATTGCTCCATCTTTCAACTGTTTTATCTTTTTTACTCCTCTTTCCATGTCAGTAGCACTTATTTGACTTTTAGTTTGACGGATTGTTTCTTTTGGGTCTGAGATATTGTCAACTTTTATTATTGTTTCCAGTTTTTTTGTAGTCGTAGGAGTTGTCCATGGCTTTGTCACATTTTCTTGTTTTTTATATTCTTCTGGTTTTTTGGCTATGCTTGCGTATGTTTTAACACTTATTTCTTGTTTTTTATCGGGAGTCTTGTAGTTTTCTTGTATTTTATATTCCTGAATATTTTCGACTTTTAATTTATGCTCCAGAGCCATTTTTTCTTGTTCTAGCTTTCCTATTTTATATGTCATCAAGGTTAAATTTTTATGTAAAATTAGCATTGCATTATTCATTTTGTCTTGGTTTTCTTGGTTGCTTAATTGTTGTATTGTGTCTAGCGATGTAAATATGCTCAAAAGTAAATTTTCCATGTTTGATTCGGTTTTACCTTCCTGATTTTCCGATTTTGATGTTTTACCTAAGCCAATGTTATGTTCCTTATTTTCTAATATCCCACTGAAGTTTTGAGAAAACTCATCCCGCGATCTTTTGTTTTCGTTTTCGCCACCAGGTGAGGTTTCCTCTCTTTGGCACTTTCCATTGGGATCTTCGCTGGTGTTTTCTATTTTCCTACTTTCCTCACTGTTTAGCCTAGGAGATGGTGGCGGTGTACGATGTATTGGATTCCTAGGTTTAAATCCCAAATTAGGGTCCATATAAGCAGGATTATTAATATCACACTTTTTGGATTCCCTCCGTACATCGATTTTATTAAGATTTGGGCTGTTTATCGGTCTTATCACTATGCTATTGTTCCCTTCACCAACATCCGAGGCGTTATCATTGTTTGTTTGCTGGTTGTTTTTTTTGCCGACAGTACCCAAGATAATTTCATTTATTTCAGAGATCGATAAAACTTGATTTTTAGAGCCGACCGAAAATGACCTCGTTTTCCGAGAGATTCCTTCGGATAATTTCTCTTCCAACGCGTTAGTTCGATTGGTGCCACTGCTATTTTCTCCCATGGCGAAAATGCGGAATTTTATTCACTTTTATACCGGAAAATATTTGAAATAAAGAAGAGCGATCGAAAATTCGTATTCACACGACGACGACGTGCAATCAACATACGATTCAGTTGCGAATACCTAGGACGTCCCTGTTGCGGGACTCCTTTATCTGGAGGACTGCCTCGCTTTGGAATGGACTTCTGAGTAACGTGTTTTCCGAAACTACAACGTACAGCGCTTCAAGTCCAACGTCCACCATCTTCTCCGCACATGTACCGCTCGTTGAGTGGCATAAGATTTTCCTTTTGTGAGTATGCCCAACATAAAAAAATATGTTCACATATTTGTGATCAATGGATTCCTGATGACTACCAGCAAAAATCGGAATACTATTCACAACAAAAATCAATAAATAAATCGGCGGAGAAGCTGTTGGCCAAATGACAAGAAAGATCATTATCTTGTAAGGAAATACCTTTAAAAATTTATTGTCTTCAAGAAACTTGTTCGGAATGCATGTTGAAGGTATGCCATTTTTCAGCTTTGATAGCTGTATTCGTTAAATTTCTAAGTTGTTTATAATAATTCCAAGCAGCCTCCCCTCTGGTGTTCTATACTTCGATAGAGCTTTATCTCGAAGTTACATCGTGACCCTTAAATTGTCAGTAAGCCATGGGGCCGGTACCTTTGTCATTTTAGCTGTTTTAAATGGTGCATGTGCGTCATACAGATCCGTTAACTTTGTATTAAAAAAATCAATCCCATCATTAATATCATCAACGACATCAATCCAATCAGTATGTCGCAGATCATAAAGAAAATCATCATAACTAAATAGGTTTTATATATTGTTTAAAAACGCTTACCAAATCGCAACTCACTGGACAGTGATCCGAAATATCATCTATTCTCAAAACCCTTGACTCACCAACTATCTCCGGCGAGGAAACAACTATTAAATCAATCATGGTTTCGAAGCGTTGGCCAACTACGTAGGCACAGAAATGCACTGGGTAAGGCCATATTTATTTAAGGTCGCGCAGTAAGTAAAACCTGGATTATTATTTATGTTCAGAAAGTTAACGTTGAAATCACCGCTAAAAACAAGTATGTCATATTTCGGCAACAGATCGATTAAGCTTCTTTCCAAAATTTCAAGTGATAGAGGTAAATTAGCCGGCGGCGGTCTATACAAAGTGCCAAAGCAAATTCTTCTGCCACCAACGCCAACACCTCGGCCAGCACTAATCCATATGGTTACCACCCACGTCTATTACTAAAAACTGAAAATTATGTTTTATGTAAAATCCTACGCCACCACCTCTTGTATATCTATCTCTCACAACAAGATTAAATACGTCAATGAACAAACTAATTCCAGAGAGCAACAATATCCAGCGAGCCTTCGCTCAAGAAATCCGAAAATAGATCGAAACTAGTAACGAGAGATCTGACAAAAGGCGAGAAGTTAATTCCATACACATCAGGGGGCCTACATGCCATGCCCTAGCCATAAATATCATACACAACAGGTTATAAAATGTATATACACAAATAATTATTTTAAAAGTATTTGTTGTTCAACAAAAATGCCATTTATTTATTTTTCGTCGAATGTAAAATTCCCTGAAGACAACTTTTACCTTTCAGGTTAAAAGTTTCATCAAAAAGGGAAATTTCCCTTCGGTTCTCCGGTTGGTAATTCTATCTAGTGGTTTGCAATGGATATTTAGGTCTCTAGCATTTTAACCCTTTTTAGGCAGGCTCGAACTCTGGAGTTTTATATCCCACACCTAACAGGATAAGCTCGAAATGTTTACAAACTACTCATTATTGAACCAATAGAAATATATCAACTGGCTTTAAAAATAGTAACACTAAACTTCGTTGAATTTTTTATCTGACTAAAGGAAGAAGTCTGTTCGGATTTTTTGCTTCAGCTAAATTACAAGTAAGAAAATTACTTTAGAAAGCCGGTAAGTGATTTTCTAGTGGGAAAGCGGATTGAGTTTAATTATTTACCAGATCTAGGAAATCGAACGTAATGAGTGAAAGGACAAATAAATGAACCCGAGGAATGGGTTATAGTAAAAACTTGTTATCAAGGAATGGTGTGATAAGAACGCGTGTGTTTATAGGTTCAAAGCGATAAGTTGTGTGTAATGCATACGTATATTACAAATACATATAAAAACAATAGACAGATCAGGTCATTCCTAAATTACCATAAATGTTTCCATGCCAACATTAGAAATATTAACGTGAAGAAGGAATAATGTAATGAATGAAAATAATGAAGATGGCGGCCGAAACACGTCAAACATTTTATTCATGTACGGCCACAACGACGCGCCTGCGTCATGTTTCTCCTGGCGGCGCACCAAGTCGTAACATTTTAGGGGACACCTGTTTAAAGTCAGCTAACATTGAAATAAGCCTGCTGTCAGGCAGAAAATAATAAGCCATTACAAAAATGAAAATAACTAGACACATAAGGATAATATATTAATATTGAAATATGCACATAACTAAAAAAATTAATTTTAAATTACAGTTCGAAAAGAAACCAATTTAGGTTTAATTGATAATTGAATAGAGGATTGATTTCGGACTGATTATAGGGTGTCGCTAGCCGCCGTGCCGGTCTACTTGGGATTAATACTAATTATTTAAAAAAACAAAGCAAAAAAAAATTAATTCATTACGAAATAAAATTTGGTTTTCATTACTTCGTATTTTGTTTTGACGCAATACCTAGGTTCTTTGTGTTACCTCATGATGAATTCTTATCTTGAAGTACTGTCTCAAGAAGACTTTTATCAATTCATGGCAGTGGCCATCGATCCACGATTCTTCAAAAAAATTATCGGCAAAATAATCATATATGCCACTTAGCATACATATTTGGTATTTTTGTTAAAAATATTTGTTGTTTTATGAAAAAATCTAAAGTATTTTTCTGCTGCAACAATTATTGTAATAAGTTGAAGAAGTAGTCCATAATCTGGCAGTGGAGTTAAAATGTAGAAGTGAAATAAAAGTCTTGTAGTCTTCCTCCACTTAACTTATTGCGCAATTTAGCTCAGGTAGCTCGACATGTTTCCAACATATAAATATTCATCATCAGGAGAGCTAAAAGAATCTACCTTTATTCAAGAGTTCAAGTTCGAAATAATACAATATAAAAGTAAAATTCAAACCAACGGCCTGAACAAATGAAAATCTACTCACCAGAGCTCGGGTCCGAAGACCACAGTAAGAAGGGGAAAAATTCAACCCTTAGGAGAAAAGTATCATCTTATCATCTAGAATTAAGTGTAGGAGGAAGAAAAGAAGAAAATTCGCTGAAAAAGAGAGATTAAGATTGATTGTTAGAAATTTGTCATGCCATTGCCTTACCTAAAACACATGTCACAGTCAAAACCTAAATTTAAACTTAAAAGATATTGTGCCACATAGGGCTTTA
>MU186121.1:43610-70025 GCA_016904865.1 Pissodes strobi | reverse complement strand
TATAACTTGAAATCACAACCACCTGTAGGTGTTCAGCAACCAAATATGCCCAGTGAGGACTGTTTTGGTGAGATGCAAGAACGTCAGTCGAGAGCGACTAATTTAATGGTTTTTAATCTACCTGAGGGCGATGATGGAGTGGAGATACCCAAGCTCTTTGAAGTTCTGACTGTGAATCCTCCTGAAATAGTCAAGATAACTAGAATTGGCAAGAAGAACAAGAATGGGTTTAGATCAGTTAAAGTGGCGTTATCAAAGCAGCGGGAAGTATTGGCGTTACTGAAAAACCGGTCACAGCTAAAGGGCACTAAAATCTATATAAATTCGGATTTAACTCCAAATCAGCGCAAACATGAGAGGACCATTCGCGATGAGCTCAAGGCACGGATTACTAAGGGTGAGGATAATTTGCGGGTGATATATAACCGCGGCTTTCCTGTTATTGGATCAAAAAACCATTAAAGTGCCCAGTTTCACGTCCTAAGGATTTTTCTATTTATTTTCAAAATGTCAGAGGCCTTCGCACAAAGCTGAGGTATCTTCTGGAATCAGTTCAATCTTGTAACTACGAGATCATCATTTTTGTGGAAACCTGGCTGAATGAGACATTCGGTGACGCCGAGCTATATATGGAAAATTATAGGGTCTACAGAAGGGATCGCTCTTCGCAGACTAGTGATAACTCCAGAGGGGGCGGAGTCTTAATTGCAGTGGATAGAGCTGTCAATAGCAGAAAACTTGAGGTTGATGACAACATTGAGGATATCTTTGTGCTCATTGAGGAAGGAAAGAGATCACTTCTCCTGGCTGGTGCATATTTTCCTCCACGATCACCCGCAAACGCGTATGCATCTTTTTGTGAGAATGTTGACCATTTCTCCGACATCTACCCCCAAGCAGAGATAGGTATTTTCGGGGACTTTAATCTTCCTCATTCGCTGTGGGAGAGTGACAATCTTAGTTCGACAGTTCGTGCTTCAGCCGCTGCTACGCCATCCGAAGTGGAAGCATTGGAAGTGATATCCAACATGTGTGCATTCCACAATTTATATCAGCTAAATTCTGTGGCAAACGCCTTTAATTCTCTTCTGGACTTGGTACTTTTTCGGGACTGTGCTTGCCTGGTTCGGGAGGCTGACGAATGCATGTTGCCTCTGGATGTATACCACCCACCATTGGATGTTTCGGTGCCATTCCACTCAGATTGTAAAAACATTTCTTATTTAAATGATGGCTACTATAGAGATTTCAAATCTGCTGACTATAACTCATTAAATCAGTGGTTGGGGGGCGTTCGCTGGGATGATCTCTTTGCGGGGGCCAGTCTGCAAGACATGCTGAGTGTTTTTTATGATATTGTGTACAGAGCAGTTGAGTTGTATGTTCCGCTTAAACGGATAGCATCGGGTAAGTTTCCTAAATGGTATTCCTCTGAACTTAAACATCACATAGTTGAAAAAAAGAAAGCTCATAAGCAATATAAAAAATCTGGTCTACAGAAAGATTATCTCGAATTTTCTATATTAAGGTCTCTGTGTAAGAGATTATCAGTGAAATCTCATAAGGCTTTTGTTGCATTCACAGAAAATTCTTTGGCAGAAAACCCCAAACATTTTTGGAACTATGTAAATTCTAAACGGAAATGTGGTGAAATGCCTGCTCAGTTCCATTACAATGAGGAGAGTAGCTCCTCGGGTATGGAAATATCAAACATGTTTGCAGATTATTTTTCTAAGGTTTATAGCAATAGACAATGTCCAAATGTTAACAAAATCAGCTCAAACTTTTCTAATATAAACATTACACAATATAATATTACTATATCAGATGTATATATTCATCTACATTCCCTAGATCCACATAAGGGTCCGGGTCCCGATGGATTGCCGCCGTCTCTTATCAAATATTGTAGTTTTGCCCTGGCGCGCCCACTGCATATTATATTCAACTTATCTCTAAAGCTGGGTCTGTTCCCAGAAGTTTGGAAGACGAGCTTCCTAACTCCGATACACAAGTCGGGGAATAGGGCATTGGTAACAAATTATAGACCAATTAGCATCCTGAGCATAATCCCCAAGGTCTTTGAAAATATTTTAACAAAGTATTTGACAGTTGAGCTGGGTCCGCTTATCATCCCTCGTCAATTTGGTTTTCAAGCAGGGAAAAGCACAGAGCTAAATCTTCTGTCGTTTGTGGATTTTCTGTCGGAGGCTATGGAGGGTGGATTGCAGGTGCATTCCATTTACACGGACTTCTCGAAGGCGTTCGACAGGGTAAATCACTCACTTTTAGTATCTTAATTAAAGGCGATGGGTGTTGGTGGTCCTGTGCTCAACTGGATAGAGAGTTATTTGACAGATCGATCACAGATTGTTCGATTTAATAACTTCAAGTCGAACAATATACCTGTGCCTTCTGGAGTTCCTCAAGGATCTCATTTGGGTCCACTTTTCTTCACATTATTTATTAATGACTTGGGCTCTTGTTTTCACCACTGTCAGTTCCTTTTATTTGCGGACGACTTGAAGATGTACATGACGGTGCAGTCCTCTGATGACTGTTTAAGACTTCAATCCGATCTTGATCGGCTGGTGACCTAGTGTGACTTGAATGGTATGGATTTGAATGCTTCAAAGTGTCACTCTATCATATTTCATCGATCTAGGACGGCTCTTGAGCATTCCTATTACATTGGTCATCAGATGCTCTCGAGTGTCTCTGAAATGAGAGATTTGGGGGTTATTATGGACAGCAAACTCTCATTTGCTGCACATATGGAGAGTGCAATATCTAAGTCTCTTCAACTGCTGGGGTTTGTAAAGCGTGTACCCCTTGATTTTTCAATTGTCACAGCTATAAAGCAGTTATATTGTGCGATAATAAGACCCTACCTTGAGTATTCTTCTTGTGTTTGGAATCCTTTTTATAATGTATACACTCTGGGTATCGAGAGAGTACAACATACATTTTTAAAAATTATTGCCTATAAAAATAATACTCCTGATCTAACCTACTCTCAGGTTGAGTCTCTTATTAATATCAGTCCTCTTAAAGATCGCCGGACTGTCAGAGACCTTAAAATGCTATATAATATCCTACACAGCAAATACCAATGTCCCTCATTGTTGAGTAAAATCGGGTTGCATGTGCCCTCAAGGGATACTCGTTCTCGCAGCTCTTTTTATATACCGGCGCACAGAGCCAATTACGGACTAAACTGTTTTTTGTCAAGGTCTTGCAGACTGGCCAACTTGTGTCCTGAATAGGACTTTTTCTCACCACAGTCGTTGTTTTTTAAGGAGCTGCACAAGCTGTGAGCTTCGTATAGAATTGAAATCTCGGTGGCCTAAGTTATAGTTATAATAATTTTGTAATTTCCCCCTTTTTAAAATAAGTGTCCTTAATAGATAGTTAGCTAAAATGTAAAATTGTAAAGTTGCTTATTAGTATTTGGTGTAGTTCGTTGAATTCGTTTGTTAAACATGTCAATTAGATTAAGTGGATGTTTGCTTAAACTAAATTGTAAAGAAATTGTAAATTGTATATTAATGTGAAATTGGGTTATGCCCGTTAATAAATAAATAATAAAAAATAAAAATACCGATTCCGATGCTTCGATCCCATAAGAAATTGGCAGCAGTGCTGGTGGTAGCCCGTATGCGGTCAATTTGCTTAACAATCTGTCATGCCACACCCCATCGAACGCTTTGGATATGTCGAAGTAATGAGGGCTTAATTGACACCAATATTTAAAATTTAGTCGTTCTATGTGGGTGGATATTTTGCTTTAACTTTCTTCGTTCTGTACTAGTAATTTTCTATCCTTTAGAGTTCAGTTATCGTTTATGAAAATGTTGATGCAATCGACATTTGAACATCTCTGTGGAATTTTATATTACATGTAATAAGAACATTTTCTTATTACATTTTGCTCTGAAATGAAAATCAAAGGTACTTCTCTCTTGGGTCAATTCTGAATGTTTTGATTTTATTACCGTTTTGTACAAGATATCCCAAGTTTTATCTTTTTGATGCAATTTTCTCATAAAGCAGAACTTTTTATGAAGAATGATTTGTTTTTCATAAAATTAAAAATGAATTGATTCCCATATGGGAAAACCTTCCAGGTCTTTCGTTATATTTAATTACATGTATTAAAAATAACATAACTAGCTTACTTTCACTCAGATTATAAATATTCAATATTTTCATTAAAAAAAAAACAAAAGGAATAAAAGATATGAAAAATATGTTGGGAGATTACTCCCGTAAAGTTTACAAAATGCTACATGTAAGAAGTAACAAGAATATTGTTAAAGATATTTTTAACAAATTGCTTATTCTTGAATGAAAGCTATTGTCATGATAAAATTCCTTATTTTCTATTTGGATAAAAGCTTAGGTAAAATTTGAATCCACGAAGCAAAAGATAAGCCAACAGAATTTATCTACTTTATTTATATGGAATACAGGATTTTTCAATGAAATTTTTCCCAGTTGTGATGCATATATGTTGCATTAAAACCAATGTTTGATACATTTAAAACAATTCTAGAACAATTTTAAACATAGCTTGCCTACAAAGGCATAAGCCATCCAAACAGTCTTATGAAAAATAGCCATTTTGGTTTATATTATCTGTTTCATGCTATTTATTTATAAACACTTTTATGTTACAGTTCGCCGAGTGGCATTTAAGAAACTAAGGAAAATTAGAAAATCACGTTGAAGTTACCTCAGGCTTTGTTTCGTATAAATTCGACGCTGCTATGTAATAAATATGTTCTGGTAAATGCCAACGTAAATCTATAGTGCATATTAGCTTAGTTGCCTGGCAGCATATTGGTATATTGTACTATTATTCAGAGCAGCTGTACTCCCATTCGCAGTATACTATGGCTTTATGTTTCGCGTAATTTCAAAATACAATCTATACCGCGATTCAGAGCACGACTCTCTTTTAACGGTCTGAAACGTAGTATATAATGGGTTAGTTTAGATTAGTTCGGGTGAGTTTTGGTTAGTTTAGGTTAGTTTAGGTTAGTTTGAGCTCATTTGCGTTAACCCATCAAACCGAAACTAACCCAAACTAACCCATTATATACCGTAAAACGGGGTTACTTTGCACTACTTTAATTTTTCTCTTTGAGGACCACTGGTTACTTGAGAATACCACAATTCAAATGCCGCCTATTAAATTGCTTAGTGGTTTTCGGAGGGTACCAGCGTGTAAAGTTGACTGCCTAACATGCTGAAAATATGTCGTATCAAGCATTGCGCCGAAAAATGTTTCCTACCGGGCTCCCCGCGCATTTATCGCCCTTTGTTGGCGGGAAACTTTTTACGCCAGGATAAAATAGTGAAAATCTGTTGGTTTTAACCCTTTTTGAAAAATGGCAGGTATGTACACTTTCTGCTATGTCTGTTGTGCAATTATACAAATAAGTTATGCATGGAAAGCTTATTTAATTTTTTTTATTGTAGTTTTTATGTGTGGTTATCTGGAAGAACCACTAGGCACTTTGGTTATTGAACTTTAGCGCCGCAAAAAATAACAAGTAACAGTTTTTTTTTGTAAAAAGTGCAGTAGAAGGTTTATAGAGGCATATACCAAGTGTTAAAAAGATGCGAATAATTTTAAAAATTTCAAATGTTATTTTTTTTTATTTCGGCATAGGTATTTTGGGTTAGTGATTGTTGGTTGAAATATTAGTAGAATGATAAATGGACACTCAGCGTTTTCCAAGTAGTAGAAGAAAAATTGTTTTAGGAGAAAAAGAGGGAGTTTGGAAAGAAAAAAACTAGTTTGGAGCATTCTGGAGCTGGAAAATCTACACCAGGATGAAATTTATGGTATCCTTGATGAAGTACCAAGTGGTTCTGAATCTAAAGAGTCAGATATAGAAAGCGATTGTGAACAAAACATAACAAGAACTGTTTTTCCGCTATAACAAATTTATTTCCTCATGTATTCACATTGTTTAATTTTTTTGTTGCAAAAAAATATTTTTTTCCATCTTTGTTTTTATTTTGCCTAGTGGTAATTTAGGGATACCATATCCTGCAGGATAATCCTTAATATTTGTATTTGTCAATATCATTTTGAAAGCTTACTATAATATAAATAAACATAATTACACCTTTTATTTTGATTTTTTTTTAGAAAAATAAATCCGGCCTCAAAGGGTTAAACAAACTCAAAAAATAAAAAAAAATTTTGTTTTTTTTTTGCAATTATTAATAACCATAAAATAGGTTATAAAATAATACTGACCACATTTTGGACTTGATTAATTACCCTGTAAAAGTAAAAAACTGTTTTTGATGGTGGTGCAAAGTATACCCTTAAGCGGTCATACTTTGCACCATTTGGTATTTATATAGTTTTTTTCTATTAATTTGCTGCTGGGGCAATGAAAGACGCGTAAATGCTAACTTTGCACCAAGGTAAATAAATAGTACAAATACCCTACATTTTTTTATTTGAGTTAAAACATTTTAAAGGCATTTTTAGTATTTTTAGGTTTAATTGTTTGCTAAAAATTCAACAGTAAGTATATTAACTTAAGATTAGTTGTAACATTAAACAAAATAGAAACTTTAAAATCATTCCCACCATAACTTATCACATTCTGGGACCGAATATAGACCACGCTTCGACATTTTTTTGTGCGGATCTATTGCACCAATTATTTTATCCCATTTGTACCATATTTCGTCTCGTCTTTCAGGCCACTTCCAATATTTTAATGACTTAACCATGGCATTAATCATGGCCCCATCTTTATCTAAAGATGTAATAACCCCAGGATATACGTGATCTTCATAAATAAATAGAACATGCTCACCAATAACTCTAGTAATATTTTTTAATCCATTTCGTTTAATCCTTGCAACATTTGATAACCCTAAAGCACCTGAGGCAAGTTTTCTGTTAAATTCAATCTCCTCTTCAATTTCTTGTACCTCATTGATTTCTTCATCCGACGAATCTTCAAATTGTGGTTGGTGCTCATCAGATTGCCCATACTCATCTGGAAGATCGTTTAAAGTATTTTCTTCAGATCCTTCAATATTTGTTGAAGTAGAGCATGTGGGTTGATTTAAATCAGTAAAATAGGTTTCAGAATGAGCAATGCTTTTTCCAGGGGGAACAGTTAACTTTTTTTTTCTTTCCACGACCTGTAAGCTGGGTAGATTCCTGTCTCTCATCCTCCAAACATTGAATAAATGAGTTCTCAATGTTAGGCGATTGTGGGATGTTGATATTACCATTAACCACGTCACTGGTGTTTACATTATCCTGGCGACAGGAAATTAACCGTTCCAACAGTGGAGTTATATCGCAAGGCACATTTTTTGAACCCAGACTTAAGAACTTCACAAGAGTTTTCTCCTATTTTCACCATTAAAGACTGTAATAAAGCTGGAAATTGCTGCTTTTCCAGAACATTTGATCTGCTTCCTAATTGAGTTTCCTTGTACCGTGATAAAATTTTCCGTCACGCTCTCTTAAATGGTGCAAATAGTGCGACGTCCAAGGGCTGAGTGACGTGGGTAATGTTGGGTGGTAGACAAACGAAATGAATGTCATTTTTTCTACAGGAATCTAATACTTCAATGTGAGGATAAATTGTCCCCTATAAGCACCTTTCTGCCCTCAATTTTCTTTTGCCTTGGCAGCATGATTGTATTAAACCAGTCTGCAAACGTTTGGGATTCAAACCAATCGGATAAAGTATTTCCATAGCGTGCCCTTGGTGGACCATTTTTCGTCCATCTATCCCACAAGTGCTTGGACTTATATACGACATATGGGGGGAGAAGTTCCCCAGCTGCACTGCCTGCGATCAATAAGGAGATGCTGCTTTTTGATGAATTGCATATTCGCTCTGGATACTTCACACCACGTTTAGTTAAAACTTTCTTCTGTCCAGGGTCGTCGGTAAGATTTGTCTCGTCGTAGTTGAATATGGCGTCTGGTTTTATATCGCCCAAAGTGTTTCTTAAACTTTCTATATACTCCCTCATTTCGGTTTCATTAAGGCCTGCTCTAGTTCTCTTTATATTTGACGCAAACCTTGCTGTAAGATCCTTATGACGACGTAGAGAGGATTTAACCCAATATCTTCCAGGAAAATTTTCCTGGAAGCGGGCTACTTTACGACCTTGGCGGTTTAAATAGATCTTAATTATGTGTCGCAATTCCAACTCCGTAACAGGAAATCCAAAATCGCTAAGATGTTGAATACAATTTACAAAGCATCTTCTTCGTTTGAAAATATGGGTGGAAATCCAGGTTTCTTATTGTGTTGTCCTTTACGTTTATAACAAAGAGTCCTTCGAGGTATTTTGTATGTCTCAGCTGCGATTCTGGTACTCATCCCTGCGTTTATAGCATTTAGGCATGCTTGCAAATCTTCCGGTGTATAATCGGAATATCTTCTTGAGCCCAACTTTCTCTTATACTGTCGAAGCATATCTAAAAACAAAAGAAAGTGCAAGATAAAAACATGATAAAACATTTTACTGAACAATGTGGGGATAGTTTGCACTATAAGACTGGTGCAATTTAACCCCATTTGGGGATACTTTGCACCATAAGACTGGTGCAATGTTACCCCAGTTTTGCTGAAAATATGCAAGATTTAAGTGATAGTGCGTGCCGTCCCTGCTCATAGCACGTATAAATAACCGTTAATAAAGTAGATGCATTTTTTGGAAATATCCCTTCAATTTAATTAGTTAAAAGTGGTTAAGTAGTTGGAACAGACACTTAGAACTGCGGATATTGTATAGATTTCGAAAAGCAGTGTTGTTTGCCGAAAAAATCTTGTAAGTCGTAACTATCGAATATTTTGGTAATGGTAATATATCCCCAGAGTTTTTATTGTGTTCGTGTTGGGTTCGGACTGTCTGCATGGAGAAGAGCTGAAGCTTAACAAAATATTACATTGAAGTATACAGTGTGCTGATATAATGCACAAGTCATGTGCAATATCAGGTAGGCAAATTTACAAAGTTATTAAGCATGGACTAATAATATGTAATGACTGTAAAGGGGAAGAAAGCTTGGATAAAAAGTTCAAAGAACAGAAAAACATATTGGAGCAATCAATACAAGATCTTTCTCTTGAAGTCGAAGAAAGAGATAAATATATAGAAAGAATATCCACCAGTAACAATGCTCTAATAACAGAAGCGCTGAATACTGAAATGGAGTTAACTAACAAAATGGAGGAGCATCAGAGGTTATTAGAAGTAGCAAAAAATGAGATTGAAGAACTAAAAAGAGAATTAGCTTGTTTTAAAAGCAGACAGTATCAAAGCATAGGAGTACAGGCAGGAATAAAAACAAAAAACTCATCAGCGCAAGCAGTTAGTCAAGTTAAAGAAATAGGCACACAAGTAAATATTACAAGTAAAAAAATAACTGTAGCAGAAATAGAAGTTCAAACAGAAGAGATACAATGTGATTTAAACCCAAAAAAATCTGAACATAAGTGACAATTCTCAGGTAAGAATTTTAGAAAAAACACTTGAACAAGAACTTGTGACCTTAGATAATAAAAATACGAGCGAAAACAGCAAAATCGAGATTAATCAATTAGCTAAAGTGTTTATATTGGCGGACGAGATGGGTAAGAATGTTCGTGGATTCTTAGACGAGCATAATCTTATTAAAAGTAAATTCCGGGTGGAATCGCTACTTAAACCAGGTGCTACCTATGACAAGGTAATTGAAAATGCAGAAAGTGTTACCAGAAATATGACAAAAAAAGACTACCTTGTGATCATTGCTGGAAGTAACAATTTTACTAGGGAAACAAGGTACCCCTCCATCAAGAATATTTTGTCTATGCTTAGAACCTGTGGTCATACAAACATTATTATTACGGGATGTCCATACAAATATAACAATGCTAATAGGTTTAACATAGATAAATTTAATCAGAAATATGAAAGTTTCTTGCAAAAAGTAAATAGCTATATTCCTGGACAAATAGATTTTATAAAAGTAACATCAAAGATCAACTTAGTGGATACTAGGACTTTAAGCTATGAAATTGCAAATTGTATCTGTAGACCTAAGCTACCTAAAAATCTAGTTTTTCTGAAAACAACGGAATTAACAAATAACGAATAACTATTAACAGAAAAAAATACAGTGACAATACCTGAAGCTGAAATCAATATAGAAATGACGATGCCTGATGATGTGAAGAATAATTTGGAACAGAATAATACTGTTTTATATCCGCGCCTATCTCAAATAGTGTTAGATCCCATCTAGAAGAAAAATTTAACCTTATAGTGCATAACTGCCAAATTTTAACCCATGACAAAATTAACAGTTTAGTTATTGATTTTTTGACAAACAAAAGTACAAAATTTTTATGCCTGACTGAAACTTGGTGTACTATTGAAAATGTGGATTTTGTGCACTTTCCAAATTTTTATAAGGGTTCAGCTTTCTGTAGAAAATGGGAAAAGGGGGAGGAAACGGCATTTGGTGTAAGACTGATGTTACTTGTACGGATATGTGCTTAGACAGTTTCTACGTGGAAAATGTTTTCGAAGTTTGTGGTATAACATACAAGTTGGATAAAGGTATGAGGGTACTAATTGTTTGTTATCGTCCACCGGGATTTGGTAATTTTAGTGAATTTTGTGATTATCTTTATAACTTTTTGGACTATATTTTTAAACCTAATTTAGATATAACTATTGTTGGAGATTTTAATGTAGACCCTAGTAGAGATAAGAAGTTTTACTTAGATATGCTTAATGTCATGTCCAGTTTTAATTTGTTTAATAATCTTAATGAACAAACCAGGGATCGGTATCAGTTGGATCATGTATTTTGTAATCACAATATAATAATAAAACCAAAAAAAATGGAATATTCAGACCATAAGACAATTATGTGTAAATTAGATTTCGCTCACGGTAGCTAGCGGCATGTACTTGTTAAGAGAGAATTTAGTGAGGCTAACATAGGAAAATTTTGTGAAGAGATCAAGCAGGAATCCTGGAGTAATACTTTTATTGAAGTTGACTTTCAGACAGCATTTGATAATTTTCATGACACATTTTCCTTTTATTTTAATAAATGTTTTCCACTTAGAAAGTTCTACGTGCAAGAAGGTAGGAATTGGGTTACAAGTGAGGTTAAAATGTCCAGTAACAACTTGAAATCGCTTTATCAGATGCAGAAGCACAACCCAAGTCTTGTTAATTATTATCAAAAAGAAAAAACCAAACATTCATTCCTGGTTAGAAATACAAAAAAGAATTATTATCAGAACAAGGTTGACAAATCGGAAAATATGACTAGGTGTGTATGGGGTATTGTAAATGAAGTAAACAACAAAAAACAAAGCACATCAAAACACACGAACATAGAATTAAATATTAATGGGGAGGTAGCTGGAGATAACAAAGTAGTAAGTCAACATTTCAATACTTTTTTTGTTGAGGCACCGAAGAATGTTATAAAAAATATTCCCTTATCAAATAGTGTAATAGAGGATCTTTATTTTAATCAGCATTCGTTTTTTCTCAATAAACTTACGGAAGAAAAAATCATCAAATAATAAATCAAAAACTCAAATCAAAATATTCAACTGGCTTTGATGATATTCCTAGTTTTCTTGTTAAAAGATGTTTGAGTGAAATCGTTGCACCTCTGACATATTTAGTAAATAAATCTTTTGAGTGTGGTGCTTTTCCTGAAAAATTAAAGATAAATAAAGTTATTCCAATACATAAAAAGGGAGAAAAAAGAAATGCAAGAAATTATAGGCCAGTTACCTTAACTTCACCCCTTTCCAAAATTTTTGAATATTGCTTTCTACATCATTTTGAATCGTTCTTAACAAAATATAAAATTATAAGTGAAAATCAATTTGGGTTCAGAGCAAATATGTCAACTATGGACGCCGTGGATCTGATAGTAAGTAAGATCGTCTCCCACATGGAAGATGGTGAATGTCCGGCTGGAGTTTTTTGTGACCTTAGTCGGGCGTTTGATTGTGTGGATCAAGATTTGCTTTTGCAAAGATTTTTTAAAATTGGTATTAGAGGTACTCCTTTAAAGTGGACAGAATCATTCCTGAAACAACGGAAACAGTATGTACGTGTAGAAGGTGTGAATTCAGAGTATGCTACTGTGGATTTAGGTGTTACTCAGGGGACTGTGTTGGGTCCTATTTTTTTATTGTGTACTTAGATGCAATTAATAATAATATAAATAAATGTGTTGATGAGTGTAGTTTGGTAAAATTTGCGGATGATTCTGGTTTTGTAACGAGTGACTGTAACACAGTATGCCTTGAAAATAAATGCAATAATATTATGGCGAATTTGTCTAATTGGTTCTCAAATAAGTCACTGTTTTTAAATGTTGATAAAACCAGTTATATAAGATTTCATCATCCTCAAAACCGGAATGATCTGTCAATAGATATAAATGTGAGCAGTGGCAGTGTTAAGACTGCTGATTCAGTTAACTTCTTGGGGATCATCATTGACAAACACCTCAACTGGAAGGATCAGTGCTCAAAAATTATTTCTATTCTTCACAAAAGCTGCTATTTATTTAGAAATTTAAGACTGGTTCTTTCTTTGAATCAATTAGTTTCGGTCTACTATGGAAAGATTGACAGTATACTACGGTATGGGTTGTGCTTCTGGGGTACTTCTTCAGAGGCGAAATATGTATTTATTGCTCAAAAGCGAGTAATAAGAAGTATGGTTGGGGTACCACAAACACATTCTTGTAAAGACATTTTTAGATCATTGAATTTATTAACGTTATTTGATTTATTAATATATGAAATGTCAGTTTACTTCTATAGAAATAAAAATAAATATAAATCTCATTTTGTGGTACACCACAGAAATACAAGAAATGAAAATAATTATGTTATTCCTTTTAGAAATAGTAGTATAGGTATGAAGCTACCGAATACGTTTAGTGTTAGGGTTTGTATGAGACTACCAGCAGATATAAGATCAGCAGAAAGTATTAGTATATTTAAAAGTAGACTAAAAAGGTTTTTGAATAGCAAAGTCTTATATTCGCTGGAAGAGTATTTTGAGTAACATTTTAATCTACATTGTTTGTTTGTCTAGTATTTATGTTTTGTCAATCGTTATATATTTTATTTAATTAGTTTAGCTTTTATTTTAATTTATTTTTAAGACCAAATAGCAAATATGCTATGTACTATACTCCTTTCTTTTGTTTTTTGTTTTAACTTTTGTACCTATGTACCTTTTTAAATATGACGTGTTCCATACAATTGTATAATTGTCAATAGGAAAATAAAGAGATACTTTACTTTACTTTACTTTAACAAAATATTTTGTAATTTAGTTTTTTATTAAAATATCTTTACTTTAATAATTGAAATTATTAAGCATAAACGTATATTATACACGATAAATCATACACTTACCCGTATTCCTCAATTAGACACTTTACCACAGGACAATTTTGCGGAGCTTTAAAGACGGTAAAATTTTAAGGTTAGAATTGGCGGGAAAACTAACAAATGACTGATGACATTAGACAATGTCTAGTTGGGAACAATGATATATGGGAGAGTCTATTAACCGTTAGACGGGTTTGCCTGAGCACCAAATTACAAGAAAGTACACGATTTACCAAAACATATTTTTACAGCATTGGTGCAAAGTTACCCTTACAAGTGCAAAGTAACCCCACTTTACGGTACTTCGTTTTAGACCGTTAAAACAGAGTTGTGTTCTGACTCGTGGTATATATTGTATTTTGAAATTACGCGTAACATAAAGCTATAGTATACTTCGAATGAGAGTGCAGCTGCTCTGAATAATAGTACAATATGTCAATACGTTGCTTTTATCGGAGCACTAAACCAAATGTAATAAATTATTAATAACTTCTACAAATAGGGCTGAAACTACTTAAAGTAATTTTGACTCACAAGTCTAGATATAACTTACGAAATATAATTAAAATCAATACTGGCAGAATTTGCGTAGGTTAATAATTGGTTGGCAGTAGTGCTAAATTATTTTTAATATTTAAAATTTGATTTAATTACATGTTTAATGAATGCGGAGGAGTTACAGGCAGCATTTCAACCAACACGCTTCGCTCCTCTTTTATTTGATTATGATTATTAAATAAATAAATCGATTCTTTTAATGTAATCCTGCAAGGTCATAATTTAATTAAGTGCCGCTTGTCCGGAAATACCCAGTATCAATTAAAATAAATGGGAAAATATAACGAATATGGAAAATTGATTATTTGATTGGTTATAGAATACAAACCAGTAGTGTGTTGTAGCCGGCGCCATATTGACGAGCCGTTATACGGCGAAACGCGTCTATGGATGGGTCGGCAGGTGAAAAAGAACGGAAGGTACAAACTTTCTGATGCATTTGTCTAGGTTATAGAATAGATTACTCATGTAAAAACAGCAAAAGGCGACATATAAGAAGTAACAAGAATATTTATTTATTTTACAATACCGGCCTTACAGGTAAATTACCGATCTACAAGGTAGGAAGCAAATATATACAGTAGGTTTTTTAATACAACTAGTGGATAGATACAAAAAACGAAACTTAAAAAAATACGAAACTTAAAAATATCCTAAAATTCAGATAACATAACTAGAATAATTAACCTAACCTAATAAGTAAAAATACTGTTAGATACCTAGAAAGTTCGAGATGGAAAAAAACAAAAAAAGACAAAAAAAGAAGAAAAACAAAAAATTGAGAAAAATCAGTTTTATAACAAAGAAGTATAAAGAGCTAAAATTACCATATTATTAGTGTTCAAAAGTGTTCAAAAGCGCGACATATGACAGATTTTGCAATATTAAAAATATCAATCTGGGCCTCAGCATTATAAATATTACAAATATTATAGATCGGCAAAAATTTTAGGAAATTTGTTCTTGGGGTGGGCAGATAAAAAAGAGTTTGTTGCCTGCTGCAAATTCTTGGAATTAAGAAATTTAGTCTCGATAACAAGTCTGGACAATCAATGGCGTTGTGAAGTAATTTATAGAGTGACATGATAGCAAAATATTTTCTACGTGCATTTAGTGAGCAAAGATTAAATCTACTAAGTAGCTCATCTTGTGGAAAGCCCTGTGGTGGGTATACACTATCGCACTTAAACCAAAGGTATTTCAAAAATTTTCTTTGAACTTGCTCTAAACTATTAATATGTATGTTGTATCCTGGAGCCCATACAACCGCAGCACATTCCAGTCTAGATCTAACATAAGAAAAATACAACGTCTTTACAACCTCTACATTTTTAAAATCACGAGTATTTCTTGAAATAAAGCCATATAACTTAGATGCTTCGGATATTATCGTGTCTATATGTAGGCTAAAGCTCAGCTTTGAGTCAAAAAATACACCTAGATCTTTTAAAGAATGAACTCATGTTAAAGAATGACCATTTAAAACATAATTAAATATAATCGGCTTTACTTTATTTGAGAATGACAAAACGTTACACTTTCCCACATTCAGTTTTAAGCCATTTCTAGAGCACCAGCCGTTTATTAAGTTAAGATTATGCTGAAGTCTATCGCAGTCATAATGATTTTTAACTCTAGTGTATAATTTAATATCATCTGCATAAAGTAAAAAGTCACAATTGAGTTTATTACCAATGTCGTTAATAAAATAGTTGAAAAGAAGCGGTCCCAAGACAGATCCTTGGGGAACACCGGATGCAACATCATAAGGATTTGATTTGGTACCCTAGAGTTCAACATATTGGCTGCGGTTAGTTAAATATGAAAGAAATAGTTTTAACAAGGAATTTGAAAAACCAAAATCACCCAACTTATTCAAAAGTAGCTTATGATCTAATTGATCAAAAGCCTTTGAAAAATCAAGGTATATGACATTAAGCTGATCTCCACAATCCAAAGCCTCTGAAATTTGCTGTGTTATGACCATAAGGTTTGTTGTTGTCGACCTCCCCCTAAAGAAGCCATGCTGCTGTGGAATAATCATGTTTTTGGTTAAAGGAAAAACTCTGTCATGAATAAGAAATTCAAAGACTTTGCAGAAATTACATATAATAGAAATGGGTCTATAGTTACATATATCAGAGTTATTGCCCTTTTTGTATATCGGACTTACCTTTGATACTTTCCATATTTCAGGAATAGATCCTAGGCGAAGACAAAGATTAAATAATATCTGCAAAGGTTTTGCAAAGATGTATCTGCAGTCTTTAATAATGAAAGCTGGAATTAGATCTGGCCCAGTTGTAAATTTTGGTTTAAGTTTATTTAATGCACGAAGTATTTCGACTTCGGAAAAGTGCGAGATATTAATATTAATAGCATTACAGATATTTTGGTCGTTGCCAACATTAAAATTATTTACTGAAAAAGAATTTTGAAAGAAGTTTGCAAAAGAGTTTAGTATTTCAGAAGTACTGTTAAGTGACATGTTATTATAAAACATGATTTCAGGGATACAATGGGTAGTTTTTTTACTCTTAATAAAATTCCAGAATTTTTTTGGGTCATTCATAATGTTGTTTTCAATATTTGATATGTAGCGAGAGTAGGAGCTTGAAATATTTCTTTTAGTTTTACAGCGTAAATCCTTAAATGCATCGAAATCGGCTACCCTGCCATACTTTTTATACTTTTGATAATATTTATTTTTCATTTTTAAGTCCTTTATAATATCTACTGAAAACCAAGGCGGATAATTCCGCTTAAGGATGACCTTATATTTCGGTACAAAAGAGTCCAATGTATTAAAAATAAGCAAGAAAGCTTAATAATTCTTGACAGACGGCGAATATATAATACATACAAGTATGCAATATATCTGCATGAACCGTCTGCAGGTACCCTACACTGTAGGGGTGCATCCATCTAATGATATTAGATGTATCGGATGCTGCACAGAGGTTTCCATCCTTCGATGCAGAACGAATGGATCTACTAAGCACAGCATCCGATACATCTAATACCATTAGATGGATGCACCCCTACAGTGTAGGGTACCTGCAGACGGTTCATGCAGATATATTGCATACTTGTATGTATTATGTATTAAAAATAATTCTAAAAAAATCACTAAATCCATGCTCAACAGACAATGAGGTTTCCAAGAGCGACCAATTTATTTTCTAAAAGGTATTATAAAGACTAATAAATGTAGTCCATTTTTTTAAAATTATATGCATTCTGCAAGTTTATTGAATTTTGACATCTAAAGTTGATTGATTGACAATACTTTAAAGATACTATAAGATATGGATCCAGTGACCTTTCGACTTGACAGTCCTCATTATTGTTTATAATTAAATCCAGAATTCTGTTACTACAATTTTTTATATGATTATTTTGTTTAAAATTTAAAGAATGCATAAAGTTAAACAAGGTTATACAAAGTTTATCATGAAGAGCACCATTAATGGAGTTAGCAAAGTTCCGTATGTTAGCGTCACCCAAGATACAGATATTGTCACAATAGATGCAGTTGAGAGACATTAAGCATTTGAAAAGGTTTTCCAACATCTCGACATTTACCGGGGGTGGAATGTAAATAACAAATATGACAATAAAAGAATAGTCAAGCAAAACTTTAACACCAACAATGTCGATTGCCGGCGCAAGGATACCATGATCTATATTTATTTGTTGACAATTAAATGTCTTATTTATCGCCATCAGTGTACCACCACCACGAGACTTTCCCGTTCCTATAAAATTTCTGTCAGTTCTAAAAGTGTTATAATTTTTGGCTATTATTTCACCATTCAATATTGAAGCATCTAACCAGGTCTCAGTACGCGCTATCAGATCGAAACTGCAGCAAGCTGTACTATTAAATAAATCAGCAGTTTTTGTTCTCAATCCTCTAACGTTCTGATAATATATCGTCAAACGCTTGCTAAGCCTGGTACAACATCGATCATTAACGTGAGCCACCATTGACGTGGACGGGGTCAAAGCAGGACTAGGCTTCAAATTTGCAGAGTGGGCAGGTACATTAGCACCATTTTTACCCACTAATTCATAAACTAATTGCTATTGGCCCAGTATATCAGCCCGAAGTTTCGCACATGCTTTTTTGTAGGTCTGACATGCGGTGATATCCCAAGCAGCGTGATCAGTATTAATAGTGTTGTCGCGATTAACAGAAGTATTATATTTTACACAGTTTGAACATTTTAACGTTTGCGAAGTACAATTTTTACGGAATGATTTTTACTGCACCTTGGACAAATCTGAGTTTTGGAACAATTTTTAGATGAGTGGTTAAATTCGTTGCAGTTAAAACAGCGATTCACTTCAACACCGTCAAACACTGAGCACGCATCATACCCAATAAAAACATTACCCACCTTCATTATTATTCTGTCATATGTCGCTCTATCCAGCTGAATTACTGCTTGAAATATTTTGTCGTTCTTTTTAATTTTACAAATTTTTATAACATTGCAAAGTGAATCTGAAAAAAAACCATTATTATTTAATTGTTTTAAAATATTTAGAAATGTATCATTTTCATAGTTCTCCCTAAAACCAACCACGCGAACCCTAGGATTTACTCCATGTAGCTCTTTAATCTCGTACAAATCAGCCAGTTTTTCTTCAGCCACTTGTTTAAATTTTCTGTTCTTTTCATTATTTTTACATCCTACAACTATAGCTCCATTGTTGCTAGGTTTTACCTTTGTTAACAGAAGTTTTAGGCCGGCGGGGTTGACTCGATTAATCATATCTTCTTTAGTTTCTTGTACACTCTGACTCTGATTTTTTGGAACCACCAGAACTGCGGGTTGTGTGTTGTTTTTCGCTATAGTGGAGTAAGCTGCTGGAGCAGTAGTTGATTTAGCACTGGCGATCCTTTCAACAATAACTTCGATTAAATCAGATTTGAGGTTCTCAAACACAGAAGTAATGGATGCCACGTGATCATTAACTAGCGATTTTAGATGTTTATGATCTACAGAAATACAGTTCGAAACGCAGTCATCACACTTCCATGATAATCCCCTGATTTCAGCTACCAAGCCGGCAACGTCGACAGATTTATGTATACAGCTGATGTGCGAGGCATTTCTGCATTCACTACAACAAAGTTTTTTTCGCGCTGGTATAGATTCCTCGCAAAAAAACACAGAGAGACATTCTTCATGTATTGTTTAAGCTTTGCACACTTGTTTAGAGGTTTTAACGTTTATTAGCTACAAAACGAATCACACCACAAAACTCGCAGACTCTCGAACTATAAGTAGTTAAAAATTCGTTATTTTGCCGTTAGATTAATCTAAAATGATCAAAAACGGCAGATCGTGAAATATCAATACACACAGGTACGTGTCTGAGTCGATATTGACTATGACTACAAGCAGACTGTAGTATAACATACCCGGGTGTGTTGATCATAGTTGAATGATATAAGTTGTGCTTTGTCTTTATTTGGCCAATCAGCGTCATAATAGATTTAAAAAAAATAGATTAAAAAGAAGGCTAATACCTACGTTGTGTTATTATTATATCTTGTACCATTTTACTTACTCCGAATGCGTTCGACGATGACAAAATTAGGGAAATTTGAGGGAAAGATGCGTCACGTAAAATAAAACACAGATTCCTAATACACCTAATTTATTATACCTTATTTATATTATTTATTTATAAAACGTGCCAAATTATTAGCGAAAACCGTGCCGGACTCAGCCTCGAATTCGCGAGGGGAAAGAGTACGGCAGAGAAACCCTCGATCTAAATTCCTAACCGAATTATGCTGTAGAACATTTATAATAAAAATTAAATTACTGTCTCCCGTGCCACAATTCGTAGTTCCACACTTGTAACAATACATTCAAAAAGTGATGGACTTGTTGTTAGTTAGCCAGACGCCGCTGGAACGTACTGAGGTCCTGGATTACGGTGGCTACCCAGCTATTTAGTTGCAATTTGGGCCAATACCTCTAGAATGATGATCATTACATTTACAACTAGGATATTCTCCCGTCAGGGTAGGAATTGGTTAGTAGATTCATCAAGACCCGTGCGTACACTCTCAGTCATACTAAAATTAAAATCCTGGCACGAAAAGACAGTAAATAATACATTTCCTGTTTTCATTTAAAGCAGTGTTGTTGACAGCATAAAACGATTTCATTAAATATGTACACATGTTATGCCATCAAATATGAATTATACATGAGAATAAAAGAAATACTTAACAAATTATGTTAATAACAATATTATAAATTTTACTGACCTTTAATAACATGTTATAGCACAAAAGCCAAAGCGATTCACGAAAATCACCCGTACACTGCGCTGGTCTTCGATTCTCTGTCTCCCTTCTCGAACGATCCGCTTTAGGATCCCATAAAAACCCAACTTCAATTTATGAATTATTTTTCTCTTTTTCTTTCTTTACATTTATATAGGGTGTCTCAAAACTGAATGTATCAGGTCTAATGAAATAATATTTTAAATAGGCGGGTTACCTCAAGACTACGAAATATGATTAAAATCAATATATGACAGAATTAGGTAGGTTAAAAGAGGAAAAGAACCTAATGAGACATCTTTTCATTTCTTTAATAAAGAGGTTAGAATTTAACTTTTAAACGTAGCTTTATTTCTAAAGGATAGACCGTTGTGTATACATCACATCTTAACACATCACATTTAGTAAAAATGTTAATTATTTCTGTAAAGTAGTAATAACTAAAAAAACACATTTTGCTATTTTCAAAATTGGTCTCCTAATATCAGATAGTAAGGGTTCCTAATAAAAGACACCCAAAAAATAAAAAGAGGACTGAAAAAATTATTGTTTTTACCTCAAAAGTAATCAAAACAAGGATCAAAGTAACAAGACAACACTAAAACTAACCGAACAAAAGCTTTTTTTTCCTTGTATTTTTTCGCCCATAGGGCAAACAAATTGTGTGTCATCAACATCGCTGCAATCTTCCTGGCACCATTGAAAACAAACGAAACATCTAGCCCACTTTTTTCAACGAGTGTCTTCGGAAAATCTTCCGCGGCAAAACTGACACTTAGCATCATTGCAATCCTCTTCATCAGTCGAGTCATGATAATGCACAGAAGCTTCTGAATCTGAGCTGCTCGATATAATTTCAGCCTTTTTGGTACTTCTAGTTTTGGATTTTTTTATCTATTCCTCCCGAAGATTTTGGTTTCACATCTTTGTTCCTTTTTTAGTTTCTTGGTAATGGATTCTTCCAAGGGTTTTTTATATGGGGTAGATGTTAAAAACTTGTTTTGCCTTTTATTTTATTAGAATTTGCACCATACTTTGAAGAGGTTCATGGCACTGGACCAACTTCTATAGGAGAGACCAGTAAAATGCATTAATTTTATCAGACTAATTGATGTTAACAGAATCTGATGATGTTGATGGAGTTGCCATAAATTTTTTGGGCTTTGCAGGGAAAGCCACAAGGTTAAATCTGATTACACATTTGAAATATTTTTGGCCTTACTTGAAATATTTACGCCTTCATTTTCAGTATCAATTCTTTCTTGTAAAGGCGGGTTTTGCTCTTCTTCCAAAAAGTCAATCTCTCTAAAAACATTTCTGTTGCCAGGAAAGAGGCCTGTTTTTCTAAATGAATGACGATGCCTCCATGGTTGCAGACCGATTATAAGCTTTTCCATACAGTGAGCAAATATTGTTGTGTGTCACAATTTTTGTTTGGTTGTTTTTGAGAAACGTCTCTATTTCTTGAGCGTAATACGTTTTTAATGGTGCGATGTGTGGCGATAAGCACACAATTGAAACATAATTCTCTCTGGCCATGTCTATGATTTCGATGTTTCTCGTGTGGAACTAATGAACATCTAAAACTAACAAAATTCAATCATCTTTTGTTGGTTTGGTAAACTGAAAACCACTGCGTAAAAATATCCATCTGAATCCATCCAGATGGATGACAGGCCCATATTGATCCAGGTGGTGCGCCCTCCATTACATGTGCCAACATATTTTACGAGGAAACACTATTAAGGGTGGAACAAAAGTACCAGAAGCATTCATCGCTGTCACAACGGTGACGAGTTTTCCTGCCTCTTGCCACGTTATGGCACAAACCTATATTTTTTCTTTCAAGCCGATAATTTTGCTTTGCTTATGCTGCACAACTGTAATGCCTTTTTCGTCAACATTGAATAATCTATGTAGAACGAAATTAATTCTTTCCGTCTCCTTTTCGAATATGTCAAAAAATTGCGATGTGTTTTCGGCGTTAAACCCTTTAAACCTCGCAGCAGACATTGCCTGTGGTGTACGTAGAAACAACTGCGGGTGCCCGGTTAAAAACCCTCTAAGCCATTTTTTACCCGCAAGCTCCTTTCCGCTGCTGAAAGGATGCTTCAAACCATTTCTAATTGCTGAATGAAACGCCATATATTTGACATCTCTCCTTCGTAGACCGTAATACTTTTTTCTATTTCAATGCAGTAGTCTGATAACTGATTCTCCAAAACTCAGGTAAAGCTAGTTTCCTACCCAAAGATATTTTCACGAGGTCCTCTTCACTTCTGTTGTCTTTTACATATTGTTGAATTATTCCTAAAAATTAAAAACTTTGGTAAAGAAAAGCTAAACGGATAAAATAGGTAAGCTTACCTTTCGGAACATTGAATGTTTTGGACAGCCTTGTTGTTTCTTACAGCCTTAACAGCCCTTATCATGGTATTTTTATCCCACTGATTTCTTTTTTTATTGCCTCTAGGCAAAAAATTTTCATTCAAATTATCAAGAAATAAAAAGCTCCTAATATGAGATGCCTCATATTAGGAACTTCGTTGAACCTCAAATCGAGGCTTTATGTAAAAAATCTTTACATATTTTATTTTCAAAAATTACTTAAGTTTTCACGCGTTTTATATATTTAAACAATAAAGCAACATCTATACAACAAAGCAAATAACCAACACTTGTTTATTTCGTCACCTTTTCAAGAAATACATAAAACAACATACACGTGCCGCGTTGTAACAGCAACTAAAAATAAAATAACTCAAGCTGATCTGATATTTGACACCTGCGTCTAGAGACAGCTTATTTGTATCGAGCGTACGAGATCCCGACTATAATATAAATGTGCAGACTTTTCATATTTTGGGTTAGTTTTGGTTAGTTCCTGTTCGTTGAGCCCCCGTAGTGAGTGAAGCAAGCCGATGAAGTGTTGAAATATTTGGAGAAACGTAATGGGGGTATTGTAGCTAACATTTTTATAACATTTATATTACAGGCACGCTATAAAAAGCGATTTACTGGACGCTCGATACAAAAATGCAGCCCGGATACCTTGGCTGGCGAGCATCTTGACAGTTTTGGTCCTTGTGACTTGGCGCGCAATTTGAAACTTTATATGTTGGCCGGTCGAAGCATTTTTGTAAAACAAATTGAGGAAGTAAATTTACAATTTTTGCATTAATAGTCCTAAATATCTTGATAAAATAGTAATTTTAAATCCTGTAATATTTCACTTCACGCATGACCGTCCGCTCGCTTCGCTCGCTCCGGGGGCTCAACGAAACGAACCTACCCCAAACTAACCTAAGGCATATCCAAAATGAAGAAAAAAACACTTTTTACAAACATAACCTTAAAAAAAGTCTTGCCACTGACGGGAATCGAACCCGGAGCATCATATCACCACCACAGCATCTAACCGACTTATTAGACCTGTTGGAAACAACTGACTGGATCGTGAAGACATTCAAGCAATTCCTCTAAATAGTAAAAAAACCAAGTCCCTCCCACCGAACTGTGGAGGCGAATGTCAAGATGCTCGTCAGCCAAAATATCCGGGCTGTCTCTAGACGCTATAATATTTGACATCCGATGAATTAGTTTTAGCGATTGTCGGTAGATGGACACTGTTACTTGGAGAGAACATAGGGTATCTCATTAGCATTTTAAGATCCTTTATACAAATAGTGCACTATGTAAAAATCGACCTCTCCTATTGGTCGATCCATCTCGTATTACAATATGTCTTCGTGATGCAACCAATTTCTGCCAAGAGCTCTCGTGGTGTAGAGGTTTAGACAACTGGGTCTCACCTGGACGACCCGGGTTCAAACCCCCTTGCTTTTTTTATTTTTTTTAAGATTATGTTTCTAAACAGTATTTTTTCTTGATTTTGGGCATGTCTTGGGTTAGTTTGGGTTAGCACCTGGTTAATTTCCTTTTCTTGAGCCCCCGTAGCGAGCGAAGCGAGCGGAGGGCCATGCGGATCGACCAATAGGAAAGGCCGATTTTTATATAGTGCACTATTTGTGTAAAGGATCTTATAATGCATCTCATTATAGGCTCCTATCTCATATTTCATATTAGGCCCATTTCCTCTAATTGGTTGGCAGTAGTGATTAGCTATTTTAATATTTAAAATTTGATTTAATTACTTATTCGTTTTTAGATACAACATTTCAACCATTATGCTTCTCTCCTATTTTATTTGATTACGATTATTAAATAACTCGATTCTTTTAATGCAATCCTGCGAGAAGTCACAATTTAATTAAGTGCCGCTTATCCAGAAATACCCAATATCAATTAAAATAAATGAGAAAATAATATAACGAATAACGGAATTTCATTATTTGATTTATAGAATTTATAGATAGTAATAACTCACGTAAAACCTCGATTTAACCTATATGTCAGAGGTAAAGGAAAATTGCTTAAAATATTGAGGAATTATTTACGTTTCCAAAGGGAAGGTATTGTCATAAAAATATAAGATAAAATGCCTTTTTCCTCTCGGCTGAACATTTAACTCAACCGTGAATCCTCCAGGCTGAAGATAAGGCAATAAGTTATTTATATTTTCGAGACAATTTTCTGAGTAATACATGTTTACATAAATCCTAGAGCAATTTTGACAATTTATGTAATAATATTTTTGAATTTTTGGCTTTTAGCTATAATTTATATTTTTTTCCATGGTTTGTACGTTTTTGAAAAATAAACGAGGGAAAAAATTCCGTTAATGACAGACATACCTATGACACCAGGTTTGGCAACAATTTACTCTTGCCTCAACATCGGCTATCTCTAACACCAAAAAGCTATATCTATATAGCTATAAAACTATTTAACTTGCTACTTTCCTGTATCAAAGATCTGCCATTAAGTAAGTTCAAACTTAGATTAAGGGATCTTACTCTGGGGATCTGTTCATGCAAAATAGAAGAATTTATGAAGGGTATAACATAGAATATGTAACAGATTTTAACTGTGTTGTTTGTAACAACGATCGGCGTCGTTTATTTTATTTTGTTTTATTGTCTGCGTTATAAACATTTAATTATTTTATTATTTGTATTTTAAACTATCATTATTTGTAAATTTTATTTTATGATTTTTACTTTTTACTTTATCATTTGAGGACGATGCTAAACATTTTGTAAATGTATTCAAGCAAATAAAGCATATTATTATTATTATTATTATTATTATTATTATTATTATTATTATTATTTACTTTCCTCAAATATAGTTCAGAAAGAACCATTTTGTTAACATTTAGCGAACACAAAACAATCAGCTCTGAAAATTATGGTCTTTACAAAGCAAAGATTGTTTAACACGATTGTACTGTTTGAATCGACTAAGAAGCAGTACAAGCAAGAAGTAAAAAGATTAGCGTATTTATTTGATTATTTCGGGGAGTTGGAAATTGCGTTTAATTATTTTGCATCCATTTTAAGCTAAACTTGTTTTTTTTGTATTCTTTTTATCAATTTATGCAATTTCTAAAATTCTCTCCTTAGAGTTTTGTTAAATTATTTTGTGATTTTTATGACTTATTTTATTTGACTTTTTTTGTTTTGCATTATTTCAAAAATATCTCATATGTAGGGTGTACGTGCATTATTTTTTTTGTATATTTTCACTATTCCTAACAAATTTCTCATCTGGTAGGGTTTATTTTAATTTGATTCTATTTTATTTTTACTTTATAAAAGATGGCGGGATACTTTTAAGTTTGTTAAATTGCTTTGTGTTTATTAATTCAGACTTATTTTTTTCGTATTTCAGTCATTTATAAAAACAGTTTTATATCATTTCTTTTTGCATTTCAAAAATTGATGTGCTTTCTTTCTAAACTGTGGCTGGTTAAGGACATCTTACTTTTTGTCATCTTCTTTATAGGTATTCAGAATAATTGACTAGTCTGCCAAATAAAAACAAATTCTTGCAATCTCTATTTCTTTGGATTGTTTTGTTAGTTTTTACTTTTCCTAGCATATTTCTCTTCTGATACGTGTAAAGTTTGTTAAATTGTTTTGTGGCTATTTTAAGGTTTATTTTATTATGATTTCATTGATTTTTCCTTTCTAAAAAAATGTC
>MU186121.1:0-38192 GCA_016904865.1 Pissodes strobi | reverse complement strand
GTCGTACTTCTATGGTACCATGTGTCGTACTGCTTCGGGTGGCGCGCGACGTTCCGTGCGTGCGCGCGTATTTGGGATTTCAAGTAAAATACGTCCAACAACTATTATCGCGAATATATGCAACCCGATATATTTAAACAATAATATATGTTGTTTGAGCATGGAAAATATGAAGTTGAATTAAATAAGAAAACATAACTAAATTATAAACTAATTAAACTTATAACTACTTAGATATATAGGTGTGGCTAGAACAAGTATCATACCTTAGATAAAAGAAAAAAATCACCCTTATGAGAGAAAAAAATAAGCAGTCTATGCAGATATAGAGAAATGTAACTTAGGTATAGTTACAATTTTAAACGCAAAGTGTTAAAGATAGGTACCGTATTGGGAAACTCATAGCAAAAGCACCTGGGCGTTGAAATAAGTGGAAAATTGAGAAGTAAAATGGAGAAAAGTAACAAGGAAATAGAGTTACCGTTGTAAACGCAAGTGTGAACGATAAGTATCCTGCTGGGAATATCGTATAGGTAAAACACAAAGGCGTTGACATAAAGCATAGTTGAAATCATATTAAACTCTTATCTAAGGTACATACAGTAACAGTAACTAGAAGAAAGCAGCGTAAATATAGGAAGAAATCAGCATCTATAAAGAAACAATATACTAGGGGGATACGACAAACTGGACCAGGATCGGAGGGAACCAAGAAAAAATAAATAAAAATAACTAAAAAACCGTAACTAGGTAATTAGGAAGTAACCGTAACTAAGTTAACACAAAGAAACCAAAAATTAAGCAAAAAGTAACCAAAACTATGTAAATACAAAGAGACCAGACACTAAGAAGAAATCAGAAACCAAGCAACTAAATATAGGAAATTAGGGAATATAAATAGTAAAAATAGGACAAATATGTTAGGAATATGTAAATAGAATTTGGAACGCGAATGCTGATGATCAGTATCTAAGAAAATAAAGAAAATCATAAGGCAAACATGTAGGCGCCCAAAGAGAAAGAAGGTTCATATAGAGAAAAATGAAGGTATATATAACTTAGAGGAGTTATAATTTTCAATGCAAGTGTTAATGACATGTACCACATTTGGGAAATCATTGTAAAAACACGGAGGCATTAGAAAAGCACAAGTTATAATTTTAAATGCAAGTGTTTGACGATAGAACCATTTTGGGGAAACACATAGGCATTTAATTTTAAGAGGAATCAAAGAGTTATAGTATTGAGAGTACGAGAATTATAATATTGAACTACATTAAAAAGAGAAACTAGAAAGTAAAATTATATAGAAGTCACATAGGGAATGTTGTAGCCAACTGTCGAAGAGAAGTACCTTATAGGGAAGATCATAAGACACTTGGGCAACAAGTCAACCTAGGAGATGAAATTGGAATCTACATAGGGATGCATATGTATAGATGTATATATAAAGTTATATGGAAAAATAGACATAGTAAACTAGAGTAGTAATAGAGGCAAAGGAAAATAAGTTAAAAGTTATAAATAAGAGGAAAAATTAGAGAAAATACATCAGAGAAATATCGATTGATACGATACATAGAGATAGTTACACCACGTAAATTAGAGAAAAGCCAAGTAAGGGAGTATATAATATGGATTAAGATAAGGAAATAAAATAAGGCACCTATTATTAACGATAAGTAAAACATAAGCGAAAAACTTGTAATTTATGTGAGATAATTTACACCGAAAAACAAGCATTGGCCTTCTTAGAGAATGCACCGACTCTAATAGGGATGATACTAATTAAAAATACTAATATATATAGCGAAACGCGCGTCGAGTGTAAAAATTCTGTTTCAGTATTGTGGATACAGCTCAGTTTTAGTGCATGTTGCCGAAGGTTCCAAACCCCAACATAGTACAAAAAATATCATCGGTTAAAGCAATATAATGGACGTCGGTGTAAATAGTCCACATATTTATTAAATGTCCACTGTTATTAGTATTGTTCTATCCCGGCAATGTTTACGATCAACGTAATAAACGTATCAATGTTATATAGTCAAAAATAGTCGGCAATATTTTTCAAGGCAGACCAAGTTTGCGTGCTAATTTTTGTTATTATGTTTAATAGAAACAAAATCCAAAACGCCGACAGAGAGTTACGATGTACGTTTCAAAAAATAAACAAGCAAGCCATCGACTTGGAATTCGCTGACAATAGTTGAAATATAAATATGCACTTGTAGGTATACGTAATTTTAACATAAGCTAGGATATGCTAGTACCTAAATATAATTCAGATAATTTGAATATAATTTTAAGCGTATCATAATTTATGGAAATATCAGCCGGCGATATTATAAGTTAAAAAATAAAAAACCAATGATTAGTGTAAAATAAATATATATATGGGAATAAGATACAGAGGGAAAAAAATAATAATAAATATATTAGAAATAATTAGTGTAAAATAAATATAGATAATAAGTTAAAAATAAACATGTAGGATAGGCAAACAATCCGGTCTTTAATGACCCCATCATAAATGAGCTGGTGCCCTGCTGGAATTTCCGGGGGCCACGCCTGGTCTCGAACCACCCGGAAATACATGATTGAAAACTCGAAGCGCTACAAAGAAATAGGAGAGAAATATTAATTGGCACACCGTTCAATTGAAAAAAAAAATTAATTCTTACCACGAGGACGTGTGGCAGGGCCCGAACGAATCTTCTCTCTTTAACAGAAAGAAAGGGGGGTGAAAAAATACGACAGTCAAACAACAAGGGAAATTTTTTTAAGGGATTATACATTTTTTTTACTTACGGCAGGGCACTTCCATCATGTACACTTTAAATTCTAAGACACAAAGAAAAATACGACCAAAGGAATTTTTTTTTACAAATGACTAGAAATATATAGGATACAGTATATAACGGGATACTGGGTCAGGAAAAATGCAACGTATCAAAAAATTGTTTAACACGAATATGTTTTTTAATAATATTTACAGCAATGTTCAATTTCGGCTAAACATACACGGCAGACCAACTAAAAAATAATATCATACTTGCATATGTTTCGGGCACCACTTAATAAAAATATGCTGTATGATTTTAAATACGAATTGGTACTGGGTGATAAAAAATTTAAATGAAAGTTACTTAAAAAAAAAATTTTAAGATAGAGATCAAAATGTTAATATTAAGCACTTATATTTGTTTTATATTTGTTACATGTACCGGACTCACTCCCTAGTCAATGGCGATGGAGTCCTGATATACAGCAACCAAAAGGAGTCCGACAAAGATTCTGAATACAGTAAGGACGTAGATCGACATCCTTTGGCTGGAATCCATGACCGAATTATGCCAGGGACAAGTGCTCATACATAACTTAAATTTAAGTAGGTACAAAACGATATGACTATTCGAACATTGAGGATAGCTGGTTATTACTTAAGGGGTTTCACTCCTTTTTGAATATACTCATCAAAAATGAGTTTTTGAGCGTCTCTAAGATATCGAATTTAGTTACTTCTTTTCTCAATCAAGTCTTTATTTATTGAGCAGATTTTTTCCTTTTTGAACTTTCTAACCGTAAAAGATGTTTTGCATTGGGGACCAATGCTGGTTGAACGGGGGCATATGTAAACTAGAGAGCGTATTAACTAAAGAACACTCATTCTAGAGTTTGCACTTGATACTTGACATTGAAGGATCAAATATTATGAGTATAATCAAAACATGTTTTAAAAACAATCAGTCTAATATCCACAAAATTTAGTATAAAAGAACGAGCAAATCAAGTAGACAACTTATCTGGTTGAGTAGTTCCCTTTTAATTAAGGCAAAATGCTCCTCCTGTAATAAGCTCAAACCCTCCCGATCCTGATTTTCTGGTTAAGTAGTTCCCTTTTAATTAAGGCCAAACGCTTTTCTGGTGACCAGGGTCAAACCTCCCGTCCTTGACTATCTGGTTAAGTAGTTCCCTTTTAATTAAGGCCAAACGCTTTTCTGGTAACCAAGGTCAAACCTCCCGATTTTGACTTTCTGGTTAAGTAGTTCCCTTTTAATTAAGGCCAAACGCTTCTCTGGGAACCAAGATCAAACCTCCCCTAAAGTTACGTCAGTGAAAAAGTAAAGTAAAAAGTAAAGTGAACCATAGATAAAAGTGAAACCTAATTAAAGCATACCAATATAACTGAAACGAATTTAAACGCTCATAACAATTTAAACTAAAAGTAAACTCAAGGGAGCCGAATAGGTCGAGTCCAGTCAGTCCTCAGCGAATGGTCATGCGTTTTACGCCATTCTGGTAAATTGTATTCTATCATCGTTTTCATTCTATATACATACCTTCCTGTATCTGAAAACCAATATACGTACAGTTTGTTTCGAATTAAGCGAGTCGTTATTCCATCTGATATACAACTCCCAGCTCATGGAGGAACGCCACCAGTAATCCCACTCAGCAGCACGCATCTGAGAAGCGCCCAAATTCCTCTTTGACAATATCAAGGCGCTATCAACTTTTAGATGGCACAAGTCAGAAAATCCTCAAATAGAAATATGGAACTCGTTTCGGCTTAGGCTTCGCAACAGAAAACATAAATAATAAAATCAGCGGTCGAAGCCAGAAATTTGCCACTAAATTAAGTCAATTCAAAATTACGATAAATCTAAAACTAACCCAAACTAATCAATTAATAGGCCCAAATAATTCAAATCAATTATACTTACTACTTAGTACTAGCTTTTTAGCACTAAAACTAAATATAACAAATGAAACAGATAAATAGATGAAAATCGGTTTATTACCATGAATATGGCAGGATAATATATTATTTCTTTCGACTTTAAGTCAACTAAAATAAATTAAAATACATATTACGGTACCCACAGTACTTGATGTTACGCATAATTACATTGACAGTAGCGACTAATGGTAATTAAAGCATAACTGACCCAAGATCAATCGATATCAAACAATTAAGTTAAAAAAAAACCATTTAATTAAGACTAGAAGTAGGACTCTTCTAGGAACTGACACGAAGAGCTTCTTAAGTTTAAGAAAGGCTCTTCACACAATAAAACTTCATCAGAAAAAATAGTCGGAAAACTCCACGTAGCCGGAAAACCCTGTTAAACACCAACATTATCAAAGTTTCTGCTTTTAACTCAAGGCAAGGAACATTTATGGGCAAATAAAACAAAATGGAATAAAAAAGACAAATCGGAAAAATCAATCTTTTACCTGTAAAGGGTCCTTTTGCAAAATCTGCTGACGCCAAAATCAACTATTTTAGGATGGTCGAGATAGAACCTCTGCAGTGAAAATTAGAAATGCATTAGCAACTATCAACACAGAATTAAATCATCACCTACGACGAAACCGTGAAAAATCCTTAGTTGTAAAATCACCCAAGAACCAAGCAATCAAAACACTTAAAGACAAGATTCGGTACTGCCTAGGTCCATTTGATTTTCATCCGGGGAGATGATAAAAAGAAGACTACGTGCAACTTCCACGTTCCAAACCAGCCAATCCCTGCATGAGCTTTGTTGCATGCTCCCCATATAAATAACACTTTCTATACATTTTCAATACAATGAACTATTGTTTTGATATGACGAATCCTAGCTTATTCAATTAAATACACTGACCACAAAGAAAATAACTATTTCACTAGCAAGCCCAATAAACGTGCCCCTAAGTAGTTCATACACTAACCAAGTGCTGCCAACCTTGTAGAAGTCACAGCCGATGCTCCGCCTACTCGCACAGGCGCAAGTTTGACCAACAACGCTCCTCCGGCGCAATGCGGTTAAATGGGAACTCAAACCACTCATGTTTTATGATTCTCGTTTATTCAACTATGGTGCTATGTAACTCTGACGGACATGCTACATACTACATCTGTAATCTTAAAAATCTAAACCACAACAAGCAATCTCAAAAGAAGATATTTAAAAATCGAAAATCGGTAACAGCGCTGATCAGAGTGCACATATCTACTTGGTCATGCAGTACTAATAGAACGCAACTTACTACAACACTTCCGCTTTGGAGTTGGCGGTGTTCAGACGTGGGAAGGGAGTCTGCTTTTTTAACCTGACTTCGCACGGGAAATGCACGTGATTCACGGCAAAAGAGGAAGTCGTGGCCGGTTAGGACAGTGTTTAGGGTGGGTCGCTTAATGGAGAGTTGATTCCTACGAAGATTCTTCTAGATTCTCGCACGTGGTAACGTGATCTGAAGGTGATCGGGGCGTAGGCCCTGCGGAGATGGGAAGACTCTCTGACAGCAAGTGGTTATATCTGCATTGTATGAAGCCCCTTTGCATAAGATACTAGCCGTGCAGTTCATAAATTGTGCCAGAAGTGCATTTCATACAAGCCAGTCATAGACTGTGCTACTTCAACGAATTGCCGTCTCAGACGTGCCACGTATAATCGGGATTCACCAGGAGTTTCCCACCAAATAGGCCCCCCACGGGGATAACGTGTAACACAAGTAGAAGGGTAGCTCTACCTCTGTCTAAGCGCCGGGGGGGGGGGGGGGGCGTGCGGGCGTATTGCCTTGTCGCCGAGCCATTTATTGAACAAGAACAAGAACTTACTACAGCGACAACAGCTAAGCCAAAGTGAGGTTAAATGCCAGAAAGAAAACTAGTTTAAGAAAACGAATGTTACATTAAAGAAACAATACAGCATTTATGATGGTATATGGTTACAAATAATTCCTACTACCCAGTAACAATTAAGATAAGGTAAAGTTAACTGGTTGACTGTTCCAATGTAACTTGTAACGAGCTACGCTTTTAAAAGCTCTGATCAACCCCGCTTTTTTCTAGGAGAAAAAAAAACAAGCCACTCAAATAGAGAAATCAACTAATAAAAAAAAAACAATCCCTAAAGTCCAGCACAAACGAGAAAGGGCAAAGTATGCCTAGCAAACTATTTAATAATAAGTAATCCTGCTCCAAGAAAAGATATGGAGTGCACTGTTATTAGAGTCCAACACACTCATACAAGGTACATTTATTAAAAGTAAAAGATCGGGAGGCTATTCTAGTGCACTTTCAAGCGAGTTAACATTATTGTTGCCAAGCATGTTTCGAGAAAACTTGTGTGGCCATCTTTTCCTTTTCTAAAAGGCACTAAAGTGGAAAAAAATTGCTGAAACCATATGGACGAGCTAACACAGTGAGACGAGAACGATCATTGCCAATTTTCATCATAATTAATGGAAGAAATATTTCTATACTATGTGCTATGACAATATATGATGATATTATTTCTATGAGTGCCATTATTTTAGATTTTAACTCATTCTTAACAACCCTCATTTAAATTTTTCTTAAATTCATTCTTGACGAAATCGCGAAGAACCATTATATGAATTACAAATTAATTCAATATTTAAATGGTAAGTGAAATGTAAATAAGAGAGCAATAGGTAAAATTTCCATCCATAGAATAGTGAATAAAATAGAACTTAATAGCCTGTAGTAGATGTAATTGTAGCTTTAAATAACAATCAAGTATGGATCAAAATTATTATTCTCCGTTTTTGATCTACTGACCAATGCCATTAATTAGCAAAGTTATCTGAGGACTTTAGTTTTCCGACGGAGTAGCTTTTAGAGTTTATAAGATACGTCGAGGTTAATTTGGCCATAGAAACAATTCTCTTGTTTAGTCCCGAAAGGGTCGTCTATCATAACTTTCAATTTAACCTCCTTCGTGTTCAGATAATTAACAGAGAATTATTCCTTTTGTTATGACGAATAACTAAATAGGATTTAGTTAGTGGGAATTCTTCGTCAAATGGTTCAATGCATTGGTTTGGAATATTTAATTAGTTCTCAGGCGTTTTAGTGGATGACTTCCTGTCTAAATCTAAGCTGAATAGTTGAATTGGTTATATATTTTAAGGGGCTTCATTGTAGATGTTAAATTTTGTGGGTGCCCAAATTCACCAACACACCCATTTAATATTCCTTAAATTCAAATATTTTTTTATTGAATATAGAACATGAACAACAATATATACAACTTTGATAAGTTCTAGAAATGTTTTATTTTTGAGCAAATAGGGACTAATAATTTATTTCTACCGCCATGTGTACAGCATTTTTTATCTAAAAATTTCAACCTCTCTTTAACCTTGGGTTGTTACTTTTTCTGAATTTAATAAAAATGTTGGCGCCCCCTGATCCCAAAAGCGCCGCAAAACTTTAACGACCACATCAAAATTTTGTCAAAATTTGTTAATAACCATCATGGATTATTGAAATGTTTTTTTTTTAATTAGACATACTAAATATTATTTGTCTTTAATGTATATGTAGAGGAGGCAATCATCTTTCAGATTCAAGGGCTTAGAGGTGATCATTAATTTTCTCTGTTAGATTATTTATAATTCCTGTCTCCGATTCTTCAGCCTTGGTGTTCAAGCATCGCAAACTTTCTTTGCAACGGCGTCGCCAGATTTACAGCTTCAGTACAAATGCTTTAGCTTTAGTACAAATGCCTGAATATTAGTTTCAAAGGACCCCGCACATTTCTTACGAAAAATGGCTTTCGGCGAAATTTTCTGAAAATTTGATATGATGCAGTTCTCGATGTCCTAATTAAAAGTTCTCATAGGCACAACTCAATCCTATGACCAGTTTTCAAGTTATAAGTCTTCAAAGTTGGTTTTTTTGGACCTTTAAGATTGATATAATTTTTAACATAATTGTTTATGTTTATATCTCCTTTATTAGTAAATATAAATAAAACATATATTCTGGGTTTTAGGCCTTAGGGTGTCTTCTTAAAATGTGGCACAAAAGTTTGTACAGGGTCTTACCTAAAATAGTGGCGACATACAAATATCAATTTAGAGAAAACCGCTAATAACCAAATTCAATCAATCATGCAGAACAACAGCTAGATTTTGTTTAGTTATTAATATGCTATCACCAAGAGCAAAATAAACAATTCCTACTATAGTTTTAGATCGAAAATCTTATACCGGGTGTTCATTTTATGTCGGTTGTCTTCGCGTTGGAATATTTGACATTCGAACTAGGTATACTTACTACTCGAGATAAAACTTCCTATAGGTACCATTCGAGAAAAAATATTCTCAAACTAATTATTAGTAAGTAATATTTTGGTAACCACATATTTTAATTATTAAATATCCCGCAAGAGGGCGATTTCATAGTCTTTATGGGGACGAACGGTACATATTATAATATTTTTGGTATACAATATTGGAGATACATATTATTATGTTTTACCTTTTCCAAACTTTTAACACACCCCATGGGGTGTTAGAAAAGTAAAACTAAAGTTGAATTTATGCAGCGCAGACTCTTTGCGGCTTATTTTTGTCGAAGCGCTAAGTAAGCTATTTTTTGGTCTCTATATCTATGGCGACTAAACAAAGCCGAATTTCGTTATTTTGTTTGACAAGTAAAAGTATTAAATAAGAGTTTCATATATATTTAGGTTTATTAAAACGAAAATTAATACTATTAAAAATGGCATTTCGGTTAAATGATATGGCATGTTATTCTTGTGATAGACATTTTAATAGACAGCAAATGGCGTTATTATACGGCGCAGAAAATGAACTAAAACAAGAAATAGCGATTGGTCGAAGAGCAAATATAGAGGGTTTACCTGAAGAGCATGTTAATCCTGAAACAAGACTTTGTTTAAACTGCAATCGTTCACTTTGCGTAAAATTCAGAGCATTGAAAATAACCCTGCCAGTATGAGACTTAATGTTTTAAAACAAACTTCGAGGCGGACCTGTCTTGTTTGCAATTCAATAAATAATATTCATAGATTGTCTTTAAAATGTAGAGTAGATATTTTTATTCGTCAGGATATCTTTATTCTAACTGGAACTAGATGCTGCACTCATCATTTAGATGAAAATGGTCTACTTTTGCCTTTTCTGCTTCCTGCCCTGCAATTTATTAATCAAGCATATTTAGTTCCGGGGCCAGAACTGGTAATTTTTGTACAAGAAATTCGTTCAATTGCATAAAGCGCTAACAGATGGCAATGCTGTGAGAAAGACCTTTACGAAGAAGAATTCAGGAGTGTTTCTGGTTTAAGTAAAGAACATTTTAATGATTTATATACATTTTGTCGTCCTGTGCCTACTGGAAATCTAACAGAAAGGTAAGTTGTTCAGTGGCTAAAAAATCGCGTCTTTTTTTTTAAAGAGATACAATGTTGTCTTAATTCCCGCGTGGTACCAAAGATAATAAGGGCTTAAAGTACTCGCTCTATTATGTATGATTAAGAAATAAACCCCCATTATAAACCAATACGACATAAAAAAAATAAAAGAAGTTCTCCTGTTGGTAAATTTTAGAGAGATTTTTTTAAAGTGCGCATCGGTATTTAATGTTAAAAGAAGTTCTCCTGTAGGTAAATTTTAGAGAGATTTTTTTAAAGTACGCATCGGTATTTAAGGTTTTGAGCTAGCTTGCTATATCTTAAATTATTCATTAAAAATTACACACATCACGTTTTCTTTATTACTTATTTTTTAATTTACCTAATCGTTACCTATGTAAAAATTATTCTCTTCCAAAGTTATGTAGTTTTTAAGTCAATAAGCAAAAAGAACTTACTATCATTTTTATGCAAACTTCGACGTGGATTATCGGACGAGTATTTGTGTGTTTTGTTTAAATACAAAAGTAGGCAACATGCAATTACCGTAAAGTGGGGTTACTTTGCACTTGTAAGGGTAACTTTGCACCAATGCTGTAAAAATATGTTTTGGTAAATCGTGTACTTTCTTGTAATTTGTTGCTCAGGCAAACCCGTCTAACGCTTAATAGACACTCCCATACATCATTGTTCCCAACTAGACATTGTCTAATGTCATCAGTCATTTGTTAGTTTTCCCGCCAATTCTAACCTTAAAATTTTACCGTTTTTAAATCTCCGCAAAATTGTCTTGTGGTAAAGTGTCTAATTGAGGAATACGGGTAAGTGTATGATTTATCGTGTATATACGTTTATGCTTAATAATTTCAATTATTAAAGTAAAGATATTTTAATAAAAAACTAAATTACAAAACATTTTGTAAACTTTTGCATATTTTCAGCAAAACTGGGGTTAAATTGCACCAGTCTTATGGTGCAAACTATCCCCACATTTTTCAGTAAGATGTTTTATCATGTTTTTATCTTGCACTTTCTTTTGTTTTTAGATATGCCTCGACAGTATAAGAGAAAGTTGGGCTCAAGAAGATATTCCGATTATACACCGGAAGATTTACAAGCATGCCCAAATGCTATAAACGCAGGGATGAGTACCAGAATCGCAGCTGAGACATACAAAATACCTCGAAGGACTCTTTGTTATGAACGTAAATGACAACACAATAAGAAACCTGGATTTCCACCCATATTTTCAAACGAAGAAGAGAGATGCTTTGTAAATTGTATTGAACATCTTAGCGATTTTGGATTTCCTGTTACGGAGTTTGAAATGCGACACATAATTAAGACCTATTTAAACCGTCAAGGTCGTAAAGTAGCCCGCTTCCAGGAAAATTTTCCTGGAAGAGATTGGGTTAAATCTTTTCTACGTCGTCATAAGCATCTTACAGCAAGGTTTGCGTCAAATATAAAGAGAACTAGAGCAGGCCTTAATGAAACCGAAATGAGGGAGTATATAGAAAATTTAAGAAACACTTTGGGCGATATAAAACCAGACGCCATATTCAACTACGACGAGACAAATCTTACCGACGACCTTGGGCAGAAGAAAGTTTTAACTAAACGTGGTGTGAAGTATCCAGAGCGAATATGCAATTCATCAAAAAGCAGCATCTCCTTAATGATCGCAGGCAGTGCAGCTGGGGAACTTCTCCCCCCATATGTCGTATATAAGTCCAAGCACTTGTGGGATAGGTGGACGGAAAATGGTCCACCAAGGGCACGCTATGGAAATACTTTATCCGATTGGTTTGAATCCCAATCGTTTGCAGACTGATTTAATACTATCATGCTGCCAAGGCTAAAGAAAATTGAAGGCAGAAAGGTGCTTATAGAGGACAATTTATCCTCACATTTAAACGTTGAAGTATTAGATTCCTGTAGGAAAAATGACATTCATTTCGTTTGTCTACCACCCAACAGTACCGATACCGATCAAGATGTTGATATCAACATCCCACAATCGCCTAACATTGAGAACTAATTTATTCAATATTTGGAGGATAAGAGACAGGAATCTACCCAGCTTACAGGTCGTGGAAAGAAAAGAAAGTTAACTGTTCCCCCTGGAAAAAGCATTGCTCATTCTGAAACCTATTTTACTGATTTAGATCAACCCACATGCTCTACTTCAACAAATACTGAAGGATCTGAAGAAAATACTTTAAACGATCTTCCAGATGAGTATGGGCAATCTGATGAGCACCAACCACAATTTGAAGATTCATCGGATAAAGAAATCAATGAGGTACAAGAAATTGAAGAGGAGATTGAATTTAACAGAAAACTTGCCTCAGGTGCTTTAGGGTTATCAAATGTTGCAAGGATTAAACAAAATGGATTAAAAAATATTACTAGAGTTATTGGTGAGCATGTTCTATTTATTTATGAAGATCACGTATATCCTGGGGTTATTACATCTTTAGATAAAAATGGGGCCATGATTAATGCTATGGTTAAGTCATTAAAATATTGGAAGTGGCCTGAAAGACGAGATGAAATATGGTACAAATGGGATAAAATAATTGGTGCAATAGATCCGCCCAAAAAAATGACGAAGCGTGGTCTATATTCGGTCCCAGAATGTGATAAGTTATGGTGGGAATGATTTTAATGTTTTTATTTTGTTTAATGTTACAACTAATCTTAAGTTAATATACTTACTGTTGAATTTTTAGCAAACAATCAAACCCAAAAATACTAAAAATGCCTTTAAAATGTTTTAACTCAAATAAAAAAATGTAGGTACCTACCTATTTGTACTATTTATTTACCTTGGTGCAAAGTTAGCATTTACGCGTCTTTCATTGCCCAGCAGCAAATTAATGGAAAAAAACTATATAAATACCAAATGGTGCAAGGTATGACCGCTTAAGGGTATACTTTGCACCACCATCAAAAACAGTTTTTTACTTTTACAGGGTAATTAATCAAGTCCAAAATGTAGTCAGTATTATTTTATAATCTATTTCATGGTTATTAATAATTGCAAAAAAAAACAAAAATTTCTTAGATTTTTTGAGTTTGTTTAAAAAATGAAAGTTAACAAAGTAGTGCGGTATGGCTTTTCCAACAGTGCGACAATGTCTTTCTGAAAATTTTGTACCACAGAATATAGGATTTGAGGCTATCGGTAGACAAGAATATGTCTGTTAATAACATGTTACAGATTTCTCCAATCAACTTTAAAACCCTAATCCAGAAATACCAAGAGCACTTGCTTATGTAGACGAAACTTACAGTCCCATTGAGAAGAGCAGTAGCTTTAGGGTACTCCGCCAGTCTTATTGTATTCACAAAGCCAAATATTTGTTGAAGCCCACTTTAATCGTTGCACCAGATGGTTATATTTTAGATATCCAGGGACCATATTTTTCTGACAAGTCAAAATAATGATGCTGCTATTCTAAGTAGAGAGTTCGAACGAGATATAGTTGGTTTAAGACCTTGGTTTCACAATGGTGATATATTTGTTGTAGATAGGGGCTATAGGGATGATATTCCACTTTTAAATGAACTAGGAATAGACCACAGAATGCCACCTCTGTTACCAAGGGGACAACAACAACTTACCACTGAAGAGGCAAATGAGTCAAGTCTAGTTACAAAAACAAGATGGATAGTTGAGGCTCGAAATGGTCATTTAAAAACAATGTTGAAATTTTTTTCCAAAATTCTCTCATTTCACCATGCTGTTAATTTTAAACACTTTTTAAAAATTGCAGGAGCCATTACAAATAAATATCATGGAGTTATTAGTATGCCTGATGCTAATGCTGAATTTGCAAATATTATGTTGCAAAGGTCACAACAAGTTAATAATTTGCAATTTCGATTTGAACGGGAGCATTGGCAACGCAGGCATGCTGCATGAAACGCTATCAATATTGAAGTACTTCCTGATTTTCCACGTTTTAATATAGAGTATTTACAAAATCTAATAATTATTGGTACATATCAAGCCACATTCAGAACATAGTACTGTCATCATCCAGGTCTTTGGCTTTTTTATACAACCTGGTAAACAATAAAATCGACTGCGTTACTCTTGTAAATCAAATTTGGTATATTGTCCCAAGGATAAACTCCAGAAATTTTCGCACCTTTCTCTGTAACAGGGCACTGAATAATATTTTCAAGAGAGCTCCGATTTTCTACATATGTGACTTATTTAATACCCTGTGTAATCATAATATAGACCTTTTTGTTGACTCGCTGTCTTCTGTCCTGAGGGTGTGTAATCGATAAGTTAGTTTTTTTTTCTTACCTTATTTGAGTAGGTCTTTCAAATGTATTGGGTAGTTATGTACTTATCTAATACTAGCTATTTGATGTTTGATTATGTGGTATAGGGATATATGAGGATTTTTTTGTTTGTTTTGTTTTAAATCAGTTTAAACTCTAAACTTGAAACCTATATTATTATTATTACTTTAATTTATTACTTTTTTTAATTCTATTTTATGCATGTATATTTCATTTATTGATTGTATTTTTATTTTCTACATTTCCTGTAAGTGGGTGACCGTTGGAAATAAACACTTATTTATTTTATTTATATCAAATAAATCTGGCGCCTTCATATATTCACGACACAGTGTAAAGAAAAGGAGAACACAATAATTTTCAAATTAATATATTAATTGACGATCCACAACTGGTTCATTTACGAATTTATTCTCGACATAGAAATTCAACCCGATACCAGTTACGGATAGCATTTAATAAGTTAATAACGAAGATCACGATCCTATTACAAGCTATTATTGCAACTGCCGATCTGGTGCCAGAACACTGGGTTGCTGTGCTCATGTAGCCAGTTTTATTTGGTATATGGGATACTCAAGGCACCAAGAACAAATTCGCTATCCATCTACTGCATTATTATTGTTAATTTTATTAGTTTTTCAAGTCTGATGGCATTTTTCCTATGCTATGTGTAAAAACGATTATTTTATGCCGGGTTATTTTTATGTCATGTACACATGTTCATAAAATCAATTATTATGGTTAACACGTTAATGCATGACAGTACCATTGTCGTAAAACATATCACTGATTAAGCAGTAGTGCATCCCAGAGATAAGTCAATAGAACGTATTGGTCGGACACAACTCCCCTAGCAGTATGGCCCCACATCGTATTTTCTTAATTTTATCTCACATTTTATATCCAGTCAAAAACATATGAATAAAATCGGATAACTTTCCAAAATAACCATGTGACTAATTTTAGGCACATGACATGGTACTTTTATTCCTACCTTAAATTAAGACAATCTACAGTGTAAAAAATAAAAAATACCTGTAATAGTTCTATAATTTTATATTACAAATATTATAATATATACCGTTTATCCCCATAAAGACTATGAAATCGCCCTCTTACGGGAGATTTAAAAATTAAAGTATGTGGTTACCAAGATATTACTTACTATTAATAATTAGTTTGAGAATATTTTCTCTCGAATGGTACCTATTGGAGAAGTTTTATCTCGATTAGTATGTATACCTAGTTCGAAAGTCAAATATTCCAAGGAGAAGACAACCGACATAAAATGAACACCCGGTATAACATTTTCGATCTAAAACTATAGTAGGAATTGTTTAGTTTGCTTTTGGTGATAGTATATTAAAAATTAAACGAAATCTAGCCGTTGGTTTTTTTATTCTGCATGATTGATTGAATTTGGTTATTAGCGATATTCTCTAAATTGCTATTTCTTTGCCGCCACAAGTTTAGGTAAGACCCTGTACAAACTTTTGTGCCACATTTTAAGATGACACCATATGGCCTAAAATCCAGAATATATTTTTTTAATTTTTATTTACTAATAAAGGAAATATAAACAATTATGTTAAAAATTATATCAATCTCAAAGGTCCAAAAAAGCCAACTTTGAAGACTTGAAACTTGAAAACTGGTCATGAGATCTTTTAATCAGGACATCGAGAACTGCATCATATCAAATTTTCTGAAAATTTCGCCGAGAGCCATTTTTCATAAGAAATGTGCGGGGTCCTTTAACTTCTTTAGCTGATATAAGATGTAGGTTAAATAAGCTACTATTTCCTTGCACATGATCGTGATTTCCTTTCATTCCTGAGAACTGTTTTAGTTCCTTTTCAATTCAAAGACCCGTCCAACAACATTTCCTTTTGATAATCAACGAACCGCAGGTTAGAAAAGAAGACCGTGATCAAAATCTGAGTCTGCAGAGTTTTTGAACAGACGACTATTGATAGTGTAACGTTGTAAATGTTACAAAATACAGTAGAGCGATTTTCTCCTTTTACTGATCGATTTGTGTTATCGATACCCTAGCGACCTTATTTCTCGCGACCTTAATTCCGGCGTTCCGAGCTGCTCGAAAGGTGGTGCATCCGTTTGGAGCGCCACTTGACAGATGTGGTATATAATATTTTTGAGGGAATTGTCAGGGCTTCTTGTCTCAACTCTCACAGCGTTCAGACAGAGAAAAGCGACCAATTCGGTATCTAAAATTATCGTGGTTATTTTTGACCATCCGCTTTCGTATGGAATTATTTGGCAAACATACTGCCCAGTGTAGTTTCTGAATTTATCGGCCATATCCTTTGATACCGATCAAGATGTTTATCTAGTGTGGTTACTCTTCATATTAGTATGTCTATATTGAGCGTTCCGGTACTTTTTACGTTGCGTTGTTCTCACATCTCAGCAACTAGCAGAAATAAAACTTTGAAAATTTGGGGTCTTACTAAATTTGATATGCCCAATTTATTGCAATAAAAACAAATATGGCGTTCCATTTAAGGTAACAAAATGAATACGTGTAGCACAGAATTGGTAAATCTGGCAACAATGACGATATCATGATTCAATTCCGCATGCCCGGAAACCCCCAGGTACCGAATTTTGTAAATGCAGCTTTAGCAATTCTGAAGATATTTAAGCGTTTCGGTACTTTTTAACAAAAATGCGTTGTTGCCACATCTCAGCAATTAGTAGAGAAACAAGTTTGAAAATTTGGGGTTCTACTAAATTTGATACGCCTAATTTATTGTAATAAAAATAAATGGGGCGTTCTATTTAAGATAACAAAATGACTACGTGTAACGTAAATCCCCCAGGTACTGAATTTTGTACGTGCAGCTTTAGCCATTCTGAAGATATTTAAGCGTTCCGGTACTTTTTACTAACCCTGTATATCTTAACCATTGGTGGAACTATGATGTCTAACGTGAGATTCGCCGATGACACAGCTCTCCTAGCAACCACAGAAGCTGAACTAGTAGCTCTCCTTAATACCTTAGAACAAACTAGCGAGGCTTACGGCCTTAAAGTTAATTATAACAACAAGACCAAAGTGATGATTATAGACAGAGAACAAAACAACCATGCTCAAAAATCCTAAGTTGGAAGCTGTCAAGTGGTGAAGAACTTTGTATACCTCGGATTGTTAATCGAAAACACAGGCAGCTTCGAAAAAGGCACGACTAGCCATGAAAAAACTCCATAGAATATGGCATGACTCTAACATCACCAAAACAACTAAAATATCTCCGGTCCGATCCCCGATTTTTTTCCATCTTTCTGTACGCGTCGGAGACGTGGACTACCAACCAGGCTGATCGCCATCGTATAGATGCCTTCGAGATGTGGTGCTGGAGGAAAATGCTGCCGTTTCCGTGGACGGCACATAGAACGAACGTCTCAATTCTAAATGAGATTGATAATCCAAGGCGCCTGTCCTCCATAGTACTGAAGCGTGCCCTGACATTTTTTGGACACATTCACAGGAATGACAACATGGAGAAACTAGTTGTACAGGGCCATCCCCCCACCGGTCGACGACGGGGTCGATCTCCTACACGCCGGGTGGATTAACAAAGACGTGTCTTGATCTAAACGTCAGCGGGGCTTCCGAACTGACTTCTAATCGGATGAGACGGCGAAACACCGTTAGGAAAGCAATCGACAAACTATATATCAGTAATGTCTCGGCCAATAGCAGCAACAACTGACAATATAATGAGTTCACAATCTGACAAGATGTTATGACTGTGATGATGATGATGTATATCGTAAATATGTAACAAAACTTCCCTCTCTATAAGTGCCGGTAAAAAAGTATATATTAAGGAACAAATCTAATATTTAATATTAGGCAACGTTCGGAATTCAGTTACGTTGTTGATTAAATTGTGTTTCCAAAAATATGAGAAACTTAATTAAAACACTTAAATTATACTTGGTAATAGACTGCCAATAAAACTATGCAGGTTCTCTAATGCGAATCTATTGACACAAGGATACAGATTCGCAAACTAACATTTACACGTTTAGCAATTCACTGTATATTATTATCCTATTTTCTAACGTATTTATATTATTCAATGTTGATAAAAAGTTAATCATAATATCAGCATAAGATTAAATATAGTCTAAAAGATATGTTCCTAATTTAATGTTTATAAGATATTTTCCCAACAGATTATTTACGAGTAAAATTATAGTAAGCAAATTGTCTAAAGATAATGTCTATTAAAAATAGGAATCAGCATTTTTATTAATGTTATCACTTGAGTCATTGAAAGAGATAAGCACCGGGAAATAGCATTGTACGCGTTAATCGAACTTTATCTTCTCAGGTGACTTGGATTCCAGGGACGGATTGAGGCACCACGTAACTCCTCCCGCCTAAGAAAAGACCTATGAGGGATTCTCATGAGTAGGTCTTTCGTCTTCTTCCATCGTCTTCTTTCTGGATATAAGTGGGTAGGGGTAGCTGAGTTTGTAATAACAGCGTACTCCAAAATATGTTATTATGCAAATAATAACAGAAATGGACATGATAATCCAGACCCATGGATAATGGTAAGTTTGATCCTCTTCGGGAAGAACAAGTTTGTTCTGGTTATTGACAATGTGCTTAATTTCTTGCGAGTCCATTGACTTAAGTTTTATTGAAATTGGATACTGCTGGAGGTCTGACATATTTAAGGTCCGAAGTTGGATGACTTTGGCTGGTAGAAGGGTAGTTTCAGTTGCATAAAACGTTTCAATGCCAATAGTTACATAGCATTTTTCTGGAATGAAAATGAGGTAGCTTCCAGGAAGTAGCTCACTGTGTTTCACATTCTGGCACATTTCGGTGATATGCGTAGTGATAGGAGTGGTCAGCAAAACGTTTTGGGGTGTGATTTGATTGGTTCTTTGCGCATCAAACTGTACTGGTATAGCGCTACAGTTGGTGGTTCTGTTTGTGATAACTATATTTACAACACAATCTTCATTAAGTTCTAGGTGGTTCTTGTAATAGTGGGTGTCTTCTATCTTCTCGCATGGTTCCTCTTCATATTGGTATGTCTTCATTTTTGCATTGAGGACTAGGTAGGGTTTAGGAGGTGGTATGATTCTATTTTGAATAGGAACTGGATGCATAAAGAAATATTGAAATTGGACAGGGTCCAACAAAGGGTAGTGAATCAAGCAGATTATTCTCTCTTTGTTAAAGGTAAGTTGAATACCTAAGAACTTGAAAAAACTATGTAGATTTTTAAAGTTTACTAGTTGGTCTTTGGGGTAAAGGGATGACATTTGCTTTATCATTGACTTTAAAATGTTTAGCGAAAGAAAGGTTGGATGAACCTTGTTTAGATAGGCAAACGTTATAGCATTTATAAGTTGATTTAAATAATTGTCTAGGCTAACAAGAGAGTTGATTATTAAATTCAAAGCGTTTATTGCATTAATATTCTCTTGATATTTGGTAATAAGTTGCATTGTTACTAGAACATTAGATCTTATTTGAAAAAGAGTATGATTGGTTTTTGTCATTAAATCTTGAGCAATGGATAATTGATCATTAATTTTTTCCGTAAGAAGGTGATCATTTTTATCTAAGTGATTCAACACAGAATTGATCCTTTCACCGTCTTCGTGATCAAGGGTTCCAAATAACCATTTAGATACCGTACCTCCGATATTAATGAAACCGCGTTTTTTCCTAATATTAGGATTAATCACTTGCAATAAATGATCTATTTGATTCAATAATGACCAGACTTGTTTAGTTAATTCATTGGACATGATGCTATCATTTTTATTTGTGGTAATAAAGGTGAGTTGAGATTTAAGGGTATTTGACAATTCAAAGAAGTCAGTAGTGTTAATAAAACTTACAAACGTATGTTTGCTTGATATTATTTTACAGTTACTTAAAAGAAGAGGCAAGATGGGATTGGTTAATTCTTGAATAGTTGCAGTTATATCTTGGTTATAGAGAAGGAATAATGAGAGAACTAGGGTAAACTTCATTCCGAAACAAAGAGAAAGAAGTGTTAATATTTTTTGCGTCTCTTTATATTATGCTTGGAATATTTGGATGTTGATGTTTTAATTTTATTTTTTGTTTGTGCTACAGGGTTGACTTTCATATATTTCATTGCTAGCTTGTCACGAGTTTCTTGTTTGTGATAGACTTCATCATCGGGGTTTAAAGATATGGGAGTTTTCCTTGATTCATTAGCTTTTTGTAAATCTTGGTCCTTTGTAGCATTAAATTTGGCATTTAGATTTGCATATTTCTCCTTCAGTTTTCTTTTATGATCTGTTACGTGTTTTGAGACTATATCCTTTTCTTGAATATCAAAAGGATCTTTTGAATTAAAATGCCCAGTGACTATTTCAAATGGGGTGAAATTTGTTGATGAATGGATTGAATTATTGTAGTGCAACAACGCATATTTTACCAGATTACTTAATGACTCTTTAGCATTTTGTTGCATTTTGGTCCTTATTTGTTCCAATAACGTAGAATGGAATCTTTCCACATAGCTATTAGAATTAGGATTTCTTGGTGTTGTAAAGTGAATCTCGATTTTATGCAGTTTGCAAAAATCCAAAAATGAATTATTGTTGAATTCCGTTGTCACAAACTATGACTTGGGGAAGTCCATAGTGAGATATAAATATCAATAGTCCATCTAATACATTGACAACATTAACCCCAGGTATTGGATATGCTTGTGAAAATTTAGAAAAGGTATCAATTACTGTCAAATATTTTTCTTTAGAGATGGATAAGTTATCCAGATGAATTATTTCAAATGGTTTTGACCCTATAGGAACCTTTTGAAATTCAAAGTTATTTGGGTTTCGTTCATATTTAGCTTTCTGGCATATAGTACAATTATTTATGTAGTTGGCTACATCCTTGTCCAAGTTTGGCCAATAGTAGCTTCTCTTTATAGAGTCAATAGTTGTTGATATGCCTCTATGTCCTGTTTTATACACGTGATGATAATTCATCTTATCTTGTTTGTCATTATCCGATATTATATCAGTCAGCCAAGTTGAGCATATTAATAATTTGGAGCTGATGCGGATAAGTTTTTCTTGTAAGTGTGTAACATAGATCATTTCATGTTCCTTATCGTGAAAGTATAGATGATAGGTTTTGTTATTGATTAAGTTAGCAATCAACTCTTCTAGATCTTCATCTAGATGACGTCTTCGAAGATTAATGAAATACCTTTGGTCACCGAATATTTTTTCTTGAATGCAAAGTGGTACAGAGGATTCCGAAATGTTTATAATCATTTGGTTTTTATGGTGGTTTAGTGGTGTCTCGGAATAGGGTAAAGATAATATAGGCATTTCGTCTGCTGAATGTATAGTAGTGGTGACGTTGGTCTCTTTTTCTTCCATGAATTATCTTATAACTTCGTCTGAATCTCCGGTGTCATTGAAAAGAGATTGACTCTTCTGATCGGTGATTGAATTTCTTGACAAAGCATCTGCAACTGTGTTTTATTTTCCTTTAAACACATCAAACTCATTTATATGGTAAGCTTTTAAGGGCTCTCTTAGATTGGCATAAGGTTCTTCACTATTTAGATTATGTATTTCTACTATTCCTTGACCATTGTTTACGGTTATTACACCTTCTGGAATATAACAACGAGGATTTATTTCTGTCTTAGGAATATAAAAGTCGTCATCAGTTTCAACTTCTAAATATTCAGTGTTATTTGTGTGTAATTCATCCTGTTGAGTCGAACAGTACGAGTTTTGTAAATCACAAAAATACTCTGACTGTGTATCATTTATGTTATGCAATGGAAATGTCTTACATAAGAAGTTTGTGGTAAAGGTGAATATTGATTTGAAGTAAATGGGGCATGAAAACTAGGCCTTGGTACTTGTGGTTGATTTCGGGTGAAGATGGGATTTAAATTCGTGGAAAAATTCTTTTTTCCATCATTTATCATAGAGATGAAATTTTCTTCCTCTAGCAGATATTGCATAGTCTGTTCAAGGCTTCCAGGATTTTTAAGCCTAATTGCTAGTTGTATTTGGGATGGAAGATACTTTTGAAATGTTATCAACACTAATTTCTCAATGTTATTTATTTGTGCTATTTTTTTCCATTTGATTAAGTGTATTATCACTATTTATTGATGAAAAAATTAAGCTTCTTAGATACTGACATCTAACACCGAAACTGTAAGAATTTTCTTTAACCTGTGGTTTCATGTTATGTAATTCTTGCAGTAAACAAGAAAATGATCTTTGGTCAGAAAAAGAAATTTTTAATATTTCCTTAACTTGTTGCCAAGTAGTTAATTCAACACGACTTAATATAATAGTTAAAGCTTTTCCTTTGAATTTATTTAAAATAGCACGAAAAATTAATTTAACAAGCGTGGCATTATTTGTATACTGTGTAGTAACTTCATCACATGCCCCAATAAAATTATTCAATTCACATGGTTCGCCACTAAAAGATGGTATAATATCAAGAAAAAGTCGCAACTCTGAATAATTTACTTCCGCCATGTTAATATTAGTATTTAAATGATTATTTGCAGTTGATATGTCAATTCTAGCTAAGTCACTTATAATATTATTGATATCAGGATTATCTGTAAGTGGAGTAACTTTCGGTAATTCTTTTAAAATATCTTCAAGATCAGAATCCGACTCCGTATTTGAAGAACTTGACTTTTGTGGAACTCGAATTTTACGTCTATATTCTCGGTTTTTATCTACAGTTGATTTAAACTTACTAAACATAAATAAAAATAAAAATTGCAAGAGAGAGCTACTTCTAAACAAGAGAGAATAACTCTTTCAAAAAGGTAGAAAAAAATTAAAAAATTGAATTGGGAAATCAAATTAAATAATAGCTTAAATTGTCTTACTTCTTCTTCGTAGTTTTCTTTTTTCGTCTGCACTAACTAAGCCTTCTGCAAGGATATGCGTTCCCCAGGATGGCTGCTGACCACTATTTGGACGTGCTCCAATACTATGGTCCCATAAATCTTGTAGCGTGAAGGAATGTACAGTTCTCTTCACACGATGCTCGTTTTTCTGGATCTTCCCGTCAAAGATTTGAAAATCACCAATTTGTTGAAGAGCTTTCCAAAAAGGCACTACACTTTAACGTCTTATACAGGAAATCCTACCGACTGCGCCAGTTCCGTTGTTGATTAAATTGTGTTTCCAAAAATATGAGGAACTTAATTAAAACACTTAAATTATGCTTGGTAATAGACTGCCAATAAAACTATGCAGGTTCTCTAATGCGAATCTATTGACACAAGGATACAGATTCGCAAACTAACATTAAGACGTTTAGCAATTCACTGTATATTATTATCCTATTTTCTAACGTATTTATATTATTTAATGTTGATAAAAAGTTAATAATCATAATATCAGCATAAGATTAAATATGGTCTAAAAGATAGGTTCCTAATTTAATGTTTATAAGATATTTTCCCAACAGATTATTTACGAGTAAGATTATAGTAAGCAAATTGTCTAAAGATAATGTCTATTAAAAATAGGAATCAGCATTTTTATTAATGTTATCACTTGAGTCATTGAAAGAGATAAGCACCGGGAAATAGCATTGTACGCATTAACCGAACTTTATCTTCTCAGGTGACTTGGATTCCAGGGACGGATTGAGGCACCACGTAACTATTCTTCCGAAGCAGTGAATCTTAGCCATATATTTTATTGTCTTGACGTTTTATTTTCGTTCGACGACGTAACGTCAAATCAAATTATTTCGCGCTGCAGAATAATTCTGTTGCCTAAGAACAATTATCAATATGCGGAATATAGCTATATATTCTAATAAGTAAATTTATTTTATGCTAAAACTACATTCCGAATGGCCTGTATATGCCTTTTTATATTTTTAAACCCACCTCGGAAAGATATCCACATTTTTGATAAATGTTTCTCTATTTGGGTGAAATTGCTGTATCCGATTTACATATATACTGGCCCTTCGGAATAGGATATGAGAAACCTAAATATTATTTTGCATCAAATGATTTCGGATTTCCTTATATTTGGAGACCCATATTTTTAGAACTTTGCTTAGGAAAGTATGCACATTTAAAAAAAAAAATACGCATATTTGTGTAGGTGAACTACCAAAAATTTATTTTGAACAATTTAGATTAACGGTATTTTCTTTAATATTTTACAGACACTGGCCTTTTGGAACATGGTATTGTACAGTTAGTAACTTCATAGCAAATGCAACAGTAACAGCTAGTGTATTTACGCTGACAGGGATTTCCTGTGACAGGTAAGATAATAATTACAATGTTTTCTCTAAATGTATTTACCAAATTATAGCCTAGTAACTAGGGGAAATTGAAAATCCGAATAAATTATTTGATAATTTCACGGACTCAAAAATACTCATAGCGACCAAGTTATCCCTGAACTTTAATTTAGAACATAATAGAGACATTGTCTCGTTATTATTGAAGTTGTACATATTTCTCAGCGGCTGCTTATTTGGTGGCATGAAGCTTAATGCATCCATAGAACTCTATATAAGGTATTCCACCAAGGTAGAGTTTATGATCGTAACACTTTTATTTTATCATTGATCAGAAAACTAGATTTTAGCAGAAACAAATGGCAGAGTCCAACCATTTTTATGTTTCTGTTTATAAACTCATAATACCCATATATGAGTATATTTGTATACGAACAATAAAAAAAATTCATGTGTGCAGTTCACCCGGGGTAGAAGTGAAACCTTCATAAAACTAAAGCAAGCGATCACCCATCGAAGTACTAACCACGCCCAACGTAACTTCAGTGATCGGAAGAGAACTACTCCTTAATTTTTACTCTTAGCAAACATGTAACAACCACAGCTTACCATTATGGTAAGCTGTGTAACAACTGTGTAACTGTGTTCTATCTCATTCTCTCGCAGGCTACATCTTGATAGTGTTTTTTTAAAGTATTGCGGTCTAGGATGCACAAGCAGAGCAACATTCTGTCCTAATATTTTTGAATTCGTTGTTTTTGAACATAATCATTTTAACCAAGGTTTGAAGAAAACTGCTCTAGAGCGGTCAATGCTAAAAATGCCGCCTACCGTAAATGGGGCAGAGATCCTGTTATAACCCAAATTATAACTCTCTACTGCTTGTTATCCAGTTCAAACTACTGCTAAATTCTGATTTGAAGTTGGACGCGTTATTGATATTCAATTTAAAGATAATATACTCGGCAGATGGCGCTGGACGACAAATTGCTATAAAATTACGAATTACAAATTAAATAAACTATAATCAGATGTAATACCTTGAAATTCGGTCACCACCAGTCTTCTTATCAGTCCTACCAGCATCGCCTGAAAACAAACACCTACGCTAGCTCAGCTCAGGGTGGTGGTGCGAAGTATATCTTTTCCCACTAACAAGTTCCAAAATGATGTACCTGGATATGGAATTAAATCAATATAGGTTAAAGTCCAAGTCGGGGTTGGACGCCACCAAGTTTACTTTTGTTGGCAAAGCCCTATCGCTGTTAATACGGACACAGTAAAAAAAAACTTGGAAATAAAAGAAACTTAGTACAAACTCAAGTATCAAATAAGTAAATAATTACCTGTCGTAGTCTACGCTACCTGCTTTGATTACGGGGAATGACGCCCCTGCCATTCCCAGTTGCCACGGGATGTGGCCCATAAAATCTAGATGCATACGCCTACGCGCATCGCCCGGTGAAAGACCACCCCACCAGAACTGGGAAGCGCTAAGTGGTTTTTCCAAATCACGTTCCGCTTCCGCGCTGATGGTTCCGGGTTCCACAGTAAGAATATATAGACAGATGGTGCTTCCAGGATCAAAATATTCCGGAAGTAAACTCCCCGGCCATTCGGATCTCCGGGCGCTGGATGACCCTGGGAGCCCTTCATTCCGCATTTCACAGACAGCAAAGTTACCGAACCAATTTAGAATAGATTTCTGCAACATAAGAGGCCTAAATACAAACATAAATTCGGTACACCAACATCTACAAGCAAGTAGACCACACATACTAGCCCTTACAGAAACACAAGTATGTTCTACAACAACAGCAAACTACCCGTATCCTGGTTACGACTTACATACCCGATTTAGACATAAGTTCGGAATATACCTTTTTGTCCGAAGCGACCTCTCATGTCACCGCGAAGAAAAACTCGAACTGAACAGCCTTGACGTTATGTGGCTCAAGTTCACTGCCAAGGGAGTAACCAAGTTTATATGCTGTCTCTATCGCCCTCCGAGAGATAAAGCCTACCAAAGCTTTCGCAAATTAGCAGTTTTAGCATTAAATGCAACTTATTGCTGTAGACAATAAATGCCTTTGCAACATATAAATCAATGGTTAAATTTTACCCTCACTGCTAAACCGCTACGGAAAGGTCAAATAAATTAAATTACTAAATTATCGAAAATCTATATTACATTTCGTCGGAAATAAAATAAAAACGATTAATTAGGCTAATCGCAAGATCCCGTGAATAAATAACAGTGACTATTCCATTCATATTTAAAAGCCCAAAAGCTTTAATTAATTTCTAATTAATTTGACGTCATGCCGATCAATTAAGCTAATAAATCGAGACCGAAATGAAAGAAAACGATTAGTTGAATCAAGCGCGAGGCTCAGCGAGTATATACAAATGATTAAGCCATCCGAATACGAAGCCTATAAGCCTTAATTAATCTCTAATCAAAATGACGACACGCCGATTAATTAAGCTATTAAATCGAGTCCGATATGAATGAAAAGCGATATAATCCAAAATGCAATTAATAAAACACGAAAAACGCAAAACATCTGCAATTAATAAAGAAGACTTACCTCTTAAAATGAGGGCCAAAGGCCGTAACACGAGACGCTAATCACACAATGGCTTCCTACACCAGACAAAGCAAATTCAGAAATCCTCGCCAGGCGAGTTATTGTTGCATCTACAGCACTGAAACTAACGAAAGCAAAACGTAATGGACGATGAGGAAATTTCTACGTTGTTTGTCGACAAAATCCAACTAAGGTGTCTGGGATTAAACCAGATTTTAATAAATCGACAAGTCAACTGAAAAGCTTCACTCGAAAAAGGTGTCGTACCAGACCGAGAACGAAGGAGTCGGCTCGCGCAGGATTCTCACACCGCGCAACCAACAAAACATGGAACGACAGAGATTATGACAAAGGCGCCAGATAGATATGAGTTCGAATTAAATCTCGGATTCAAATGTCGAACTGAAGCGTAAACCCGAAATAGTACCAGGGGCGTACTAGAAATTCACTTAGTTAACGACCAAACCGGAATATCACACATTAATATGTTCTATGCATTTTTCTGCCATCCAGTTTATTAATTTCCCATATTCTTTGCCGTAAGCGTCTCTCGATTTCTTCGGTAACAAGTTTTGTGTTGCTTTCTCTGCTTTTATTGCAATTTCGTCGGGAATTTCAAAACTTTCTTGCGTTTTTACCTTTTTAAGTTTGATATCATTTCCCTAGCAACGATAACATTTACTACCATGATTTACTATGACAAAATAAAAATGCTTTTAAACTCAAATAAAACAACTATAAATTATAACGCGAAAACCAAAAGTACATATTGCCCTGACACTTCAGTTTAATCCCTCTTGTTTATGTCATCAAGCGCCAAATTCCAATAGAAAAAGTATCTGGATCAGGCTTGCCTGAACTTTAGATATGAAGTCTTTTATGCCATCCTGGTAGCATATTTTTCAAATTAACCTATCAAATATGAAATAAAATATAATTGATATTCGATCGCAATGTAAAATAGACATTATTTTCAAATTGCCTCACTCAATCAAATCCCTAAGAAAATTGTTCGACTTCAGAGGCAAAATTTTATGATTCTAGAGATTGTTTGATTACATTCGATTTAATATATCATGAGAAAAGCTCGTAAAACGTAGATTGCAGCACCGAAAGTGCTATAAATGTCTCTATAGGCTCCAAATATAGTAGGAGATTTTTCTTACGATCTAAATTATATATCTTATTCCCACGGGTATCATTATCTGTAATAAATCAAGAATTCACTACATATTGAATACGATTGACTCAATTTGGATTTTAGTTCACTGAGATATGAATTTAAAACGAGTTTACAAATACGAATAAATATTCGTTCTTATAGAACTAAAATTAATAGGAACATGATAATTACAGATTAAAATTTACTCTAGCGACTTTGGCTTTGTCAAAATTCTCGCTATGCTTATTTTCTTAATAATAGGATATATAATTTTTATTCATAGATCGGTCCAATTTCAAAGAGAAAATATTTATCTTACGAGTGTATTATCAAAATATACCAAGTTATAAGTGAAATGAAAGTTTGCGCATATAAGTTACTGTTTTGAAATCTGGTTTCAATGAAAATTTAATAATAATAATTAACGTAACGTTACGTAAGTCGAAGTCAAAGTCAAGTATGCTTTATTGCCACAGAAAAATTCAAATAAATTTTATGGATAAAGCGAATTAAAATAAATAAACTAACCATAGTAGAGCAAATACAAAACAAAACAAAACTTAATATATACAATAATATATACGATAAAAATAGAACAACAAGCAATTTTCAAGTTGAAATTGGTCACGATTTAACAAGAAAACTATATTACAGAACATCATAAGCAGTTAAACTAGATCCACAGGAAGTACACAAAATATAGGGTAAAGAAACTCAGTGTTATCAAAATATGAAACATACATTATAGCGAAGCGTGCTGTTGGGAAAAATAAGGAATGTCATGTCGGTGAACTTGACTCGGACAATGTGCATAGACTGCAGAGTTGAAATACCGAGTAAAAGTAAACAAAACATGACTAAAATTGATAGCTTGGTATTTAATTTTGTGTAATTCCTGTATATCCGAAAATCACTTATTCGTCAAAAAGATAATCCTATACCTATTATAAAATATATATAATAGAAAAATTCTTCACCGCCGCACATGATGCCCAAGAGAAAAATTAAATAACGATTAACGATTGGTTGAAATTAATGGAGAAAAAAATAAAATCTAATCCACGCAAAACTCATTTATTGAATAATAAGGTCTTTCTAGTAGGTAAGCTTTCGTTTTTTCACGAAATTTAGCAAATGTAGGGATGGATTTAAGATGTAGGGGGAGTGTATTGTATAACTTCTTGGAATTATGAAGAATAGAATGTTTTTGTTAATTCAGAGGAGGGAAAAGGAAGGTAGATGTCCTGACTCGAATTTCTTGTTGGGTACTCATGTTCTAGCCTTTCGGGAAATATGGTTCGATATTTGCGTATTAAACAAGTTGTTTCTAAAAGAAACAAAGCAGGAAGCGTAAGAATTTTATATTTTTATATGTAATAAGTAGTATTCGCAATGAGCTCTGCCATTAAGACCAAATAAATAACGAATTGCTCGTTTGAAGTTTGAAAATGGTACGAAATTGCTCGGTGTTACAGCAGCCCCAAAAGGGAAGGCCGTAGCAAAGATGAGATTCAAACAAAGAGAAGTAAGTGACAGATTTAGTTCCTTCGAAACCGATCGAATTGCGAAGCAGGCAGAAGAAAGATTTTTTGTTAAAGAATCAATATGTGCGGACCACTTAAGGTTGGCACTAATATTCAAACCTATAGGAATTTAGCCGATTCAACGTATTTAATATTGCTGTTGTGAAGTAGCAAAGGTTGTTGTAAGGTTGTTTTATAAGATAAGGCTACCGTTTTATCAACGTTGAAACACAGCCAATTTGAGTCAGACCAAGTTTTGATTGTGACGAGATCGCTGGAGATATTAGAGTGTAGGGAGAAAGTATTAGAATCACTCCAAGTTATGCTTGTGTCGTCAGCAAAGAGAGAAATTTTACCATTGATTTTTAGGTATGTAATGTCATTAATATATATTAGAAAAAGGATAGGCCCAAGAACAGAGCCGTGTGGAACTCCACTGGTAATTAATCTGCAGTCAGAATGAGAACCGTTCGCTCTAACAAACTGCTGTCTATTTTCAAGATAAGATTGAAACCAGTTCGAAGGAATACCACGGATTCCATAAAAATTTAGTTTTCTTAACAAGATGTCATGACACACACAGTCAAATGCTTTAGCGTAATCACAGAAGACTGTAGCAGTGAGGAGATTGTTGTTAAGGGATGAGTAAACATCGTGAAGCAACGAGACCATGGCTTCATTAGTACACTTGTTTGGTAAAAATCCGAACTGTTCCGGGGACAGTATGCCATGTCTAAGGAGAAATGGCATGAGGCGATTTTTTAATAACTTTTCAGTGATTTTAAAGAGTACAGGCAACAGAACAATTGGACGATAATTGCATAAGACATCCTTTTCACCTCCCTTATGAAGAGGAATAATTATCGCAGTTTTGAGGCATTCGGGAAAAACACCTTTCGTGAAGGACGCATTAATTAAGGAAGCTAGGATAGCCAGAATTGGAAGTGGGAGGTTCAAGAAAATTTTAATTGACAGATTATCAGTGCTATAAGCTGATTTACTCTTTATGCTGCTCATTACCTGAAGAAGTTCAAGGCTGATCACAGGGCTTAGGAAAAAAAAATCAGCGACTTTTTTAGAAGTAGGAAGAAACGAAAGAGGGTCGAGAGAAGGAGAAATACCAGAAGTAACATTTTTGCTCACGTTGACAAAATATTCGTTTAAATCATTTGGTTTTGGTATGCTCTGATTCGCGGAATTTGTTTTGCCACTAAGATCGTTAATAATGGACCAGGTTTCCTTGGATACGTTTTTAACAATTGATAAACGATTTTGATAATATAGGTTCTTTGCTGTCTTGATAAGTTTTAGGTAGATCTTCCTATAATTCGAAATGGATTCAAGAACTTGAATGGAGTTAGTGAATTTTTTTATGTATGAGAGGGAACGTATATTTTTTGCAGATATTCGTAAGCCTTTCGTGATCCATGGTTTGTGACGTTTAGGTTTAATGGATTTAAGCGGGAAGGCTTTATTGAATGCATTTATAATTTTATTTAAGAAACCACTAAAGTCAGAATCAAGTTCACCTGATTCAAAATTCCAATTCGTCTTTAGGCAAAGGTTACGAAAGGATGAAAAATTGGAGGCTGAGAAGATTCTACCTAGGTGGCGAGTTTTTTTGAGGGCCTATAAGAAATATTAAATTTGGAGATTACTGCCTCATGATCTGAGAGACCCGCGCTAGTTACTGTCGATTGGACATCAGTTGAAGGAAAGTCGGACGCTACATAGTCAATGATAGAAGAGGAATTGTTAGAAATCCGAGTTGGAGAGGTTACATGTATTGAAAGACCAAAAGAGTCAAAAATAGAAATTAATGATTTTTGGGCAGCACAAACGGTAGCGTAGTCAATATTTAAATCACCGCACAAAATTTTCTTGCCTTTCACCGGCAGACCATCTAACAAGCTTAGCAGGTTATTAAAGAACAATTGCACATCGGAATTTAGCGCTCTATATATACAATTTATGTGTAAATCAAAGTTCTTATTGTATACAATGGAAAATTTAAAGTAGTTATCCGATTGGAGATGATCAAATTTAGTTACAGGGAAAAAGCCCTCGTTTAAGGAAAGAATCAGTGTTCCCCCATGAGCCGAGTTTTTCCGATTATATCTGGCTATTGTGGAGTACTTTTCAACATAAAGCGGTTCATTCTCACTCAGCCAGTGCTCTGTAATTGCAACTAGTTGGGGGAACCCTGATTCCTCCAAAAACAAAAACAATTCATCAGTCTTATTTCGTAATGAGGCAACATTAATAAGAACCATACTAAACCTGGCGTCAGGCTTAGAGGAATCTAGTCGCTCAGGACACGTCAAGCTGCTTAAAAATTTTTCTTCGGGGAACCACTGGAGAAGTATTTTTGGTGACCCTCTCTGGACTTCTGAAGCTGAATCGTCCTCTCCGAAACAACATGGGATCTGTAGGTACAAAGATCTTCTTCCACTTCAGTGTGTTTAAGCCCATATGCAGCATGAAAGTCGTGGTAGACTTTACGTAATATGTCATCCTGGATTGGCAGTCCTTCAGATGCTAGGAATAATCTGATGCTTATGTTGGTAAATCCCTCGTAGCATACAGAGGCAGGTTGGTCATACAAATAGGCAAGGTACAACCTAATGGCTCTGAAGATAGCAGGTTCCCTTAGCCTTGCCATAAGGAAACGATTACTAGAGTCGTTAGACTTACTGGTGGCCTGTGTTAATTTAACTGTTGGAGGAGTCAGCGGGTCCAGAGAGAAGGACGGTTCATGGGGTGATTCCATAGACAGTTTAATTTCGACATCGCTCATAAGGACATTAGTTTTGCAAGCAGCGATAGCTTGTTGGTCAGAAGCTACTGTAGTTACCTTGTGTGCCTTAGCTTCACTGACTGGAGAGGGAAAGTCCCGCAGATTGCCAGAGGTCGGACTGCTAGTCACTTTCGCCTTGGTGGAGGGAGTTAGATAGAGCTCTGTAGTTTTCTGAGGTATTTCAGATTCCGATGACCATCTAACTTGAGCCCCGGGTGGCCAGATATTGATGCCGAACAAATTCTCAGCGGACTTTCTTGATAGGGTCCCTATTTTAAATGTAGTTCCTCTGGAGTCATTGCACTGACTGAACAGATTATAGCATCGAAAAAATTCTGATGTTTTCAACTTTTCCTTCACATAGTGCACGATATTATTTGAAGTAAATCCTGCCGGGAGGCGTTCTACGATCACATAGTGCCATCTTTGGGCACTTCTATAAATTGCGGAGTTGGAATCTTCTGGGATTGTGGAAACTTCAGTAGGCAGTTCCATTTGGGTGGAAGATGAAACAAATTCCGTTGACGTAGTTTGGGTGGAGCACCACGTAGAAGTAAAGCGTGTCATCGTAGGTAGAGCACTATGTTGTTCTGGGTTAGCAACTTTAGAATTTAAGTCCCTAACCAAGGTGGTAACATTTGCAAGGCTACTTTTTAAGTTGTCAATACCCTTCTTAATATCAGCGGACGAGGAGTCTTGCACCTGGATCTTGATGGTTTCCTCTGTATTGTTGAGTAGAATTTGAGAAAGAGTAAAGACATTCTGTTCCATTTCCCTTACCGATTTCAACAGAGAATGAGGGTTACAAATGGAGAACACTTCCGACATTTTGTGAATATCATCTATTTTCCTCTCCAAAAGGTTCCATTTAGATTCGTTATTCAATAAAATATCATACATCTCAGAAATAGTCGGTACACTGTTTGATAATTTACTCACACGGTCAGCCAGCGAGTCAAATAACTCCTGCGGAACTTGATTTTTTGATAAATTAGAAATTTTATCGTTGAGATATCTCAAATTTGGAGAGTCACACAGGGCACAAAAGAAACGTAGGTGGTTAAATTTGTCCAGCAGGAAGGTCTTGGTAGTTGCTTTATCAAGGCCCGTACATTGCATACAGAAATATCTGCGACATTCGCCACTGCAGCGCACTTTGTTATATTTGGCCTTGTCGGGAAATTCTTTAAGGCCATTGTCGCAAATTAATTAACGTGAAAAGTAGTGTTACGCCTTGGTAAAAAGTCCTTCATGGAGGCGCATATGCCTACAAAAAAATTAATAAGAACACAATTGTTAGAATTAATTTAGAGATCTGCTTAGGTTTCACTTACGAGGGCCACTCTATATAAAAATAAATTAAAAATCTGAATACATTTCGCCTATTTTTCGGATTGCTCACAAATTCTAAAATATTTCAAACTTATTTTTCTATAACGCAATATGGCCTAAAATAGATCATCTTTCTTTCCTTACTTACTGTTTTTCGCTTTAAATTTATTCGTAGCAATTAATTAATTTTTTTTATATATAAGAGGGAAAGTGGTAGAGTGTTAATTTTACTTAATATTTTAGATTTCATCAAACTTAAGTTCGTCAACTTTGTTAAAGTTACTCTTAATAAAGTTAAAAGTAAGATTATAAATTGGTAAATGGAACCTGCTAATATTCAACTTCTTAATCTGAAGCTAAATTTGGAATGAATTTATAAAGTCTCCAATTAACTTGATTAAAAATTAATTGTTGGCCCATAACCAAAAATTCGGTTAGTTAACTGAAATTTAGGTGAAGAAAATTACACTCGTTTTCGTTTTTTAGGTCTTACTCTTTGGTTATTACTGTTACTTAACAGATTATTCAAGAGACATATATTTATAAGATATAAATATTCAATTTTGAAAAAAAATCGTATTACAACCTAATGATCCGAGATATATCTTCAGGTCAGTTGGTCACTCTGGCCTGTGAATGGACTTTATACATTTCATTAGCTCAGTCCATAAATATTTTCTTACATGCATTAATTAAAGAACCAAAAAAAAATTCAGCAACAGAAATTTTTCTCATGTGATACAATAGCAAATCAAATAAGGAACTTCAATATACTCTAATAAAAAGAATCGTCATTACATTTTATTAAAAAATATATTAGATTTGTAAGTGTCAAGCTAACGGCTGATTGACAATAAAGTTCATCTGCGTTCGTAGATAGAAACGAGCGAGCGGGTAGTAAAATTCATTGGCAGCTTCAGTTTGTTTTCAGTTGAAAAATAATAATTTACTGCGTCAGGAAAAAAGTGACACCCAGACATTGAACGACACCCAAACAGGGGCAGAACTTACATCGACGGAGACAATATTTTGACTTCAAACCGTTTTGTTTGATTATCTGATCTACATCTATTCAAACGTTCCCTTTCGTTACGCTTTCTAATGCCGGGTCCAGACCAAGCAGACAAAACAACGACAAAACAGAAACATTCAAGTTTCGCGATAAAGTAGCGGCAAATCCAATACATTTCTGGGACATTTTTGTCTCATTTTTGTTTTGTTTCCAAATCCGGAAACTTTTGCTAGTCCCGTCTCGAGTCGGTAAAGATCAAAGTGTCTCTGTTTTGCCTGTGTAATTTACAAGTTATCGGCGCTCTGCACTGAAAAAACAAGTCCTTTGAACCAAGAGATTATGACATTTAGCCAAAAACTTTTCGGTCTTGAATAGGTCCAAATACGAAGTCTCTTGACCCAAATCCCTAACTCTCTTAAAAACAATCGCGGTTTTTTTCTTATGAGAATAGCCCATTCTATTGGTTCAATAGCGAAATTTCTTTTGTTCTAAGAACAACCAAATCAAATTTGTTCTCGAGTTAAGATCTATCTCTTGACCCAAAAGTTTTAAATATCTAATGCTAAAGGCTTTTGGACTTGGCTTAAAAGAATTATTCTTGTTCCAAATACGGAATTGGTTTTATTTTAAAATCTTTCTCTGGGCTCCATAGCATCAAATATCTAGTGCCAAGAGCTTTCGGACTTGGCTTAAAATAATTATTCTTGGTCCAAATACGGGACTGGTTTTAATTTAAAATCTTTCTCTGGGTTCAAAAGCATTAAATATCTAGTGCCAAGAGCTTTCAGAGTTGGCTTAAAAGAATAGTTCTTGTTCCAAGAGGGTATATAGTTTACTACATTTTGACCTATATACAGTGTGTCCACGAATTGGTGTCGGAATAGGTGTAAATGACAAACAAAATTTGAGTTGGATCATGATATTCTGGGGATCACTCCTGCATGGTCTCAAACTGAGACGTTGGTAAAATGGGTCAGATTAACTAATATACAGGGTGTATCTGGGGTTAATTTTCAAAAATGGACAAGAGTAAACTGCCATTATTTTTAAGATAATAAACAAATTCCATAAAGAAAAGTTGTTCAAAATTAAAAGTTTCATTAGGATCTCAATTTTCAGACAAATCGGCCTATTTTGTTTTTTTCGCAATATGCAAAGTGTTTAACTCTTATTTTCGAAAATGTAAAGGTGTGGCCGATTTGTCTGAAAATTGAGATCCTAATGAAACTTTTAATTTTAAGCAACTTTTCTTTATGGAATTTGTTTATTATCTTCAAAATAAAGATAGTTTACTCTTGTCCATATTTGAAAATTAACCCCAGATACACCCTGTATATTAGTTGATTTGACGCATTTTACCAACGTCTCACTTTGAGACCATGCAGGAGTGATCCCCAGAATATCATGATCCAACTCGAAATTTTTTTGTCATTTACACCTATTCCGACACCAATCCGTGGACACACTGTAGTTCAACCATCCTCAGGCCATTATTTAAATTTGAAAAATAGCATAAATCGAAAAAAAAAACTGATATTTAAAAAACGAATTTATTACAAAAATAGAAAACGAATTGAAAATCTGTAAATTTTGCTATACCCTTAAAATATTGACCTCCCTGTTAGTTTTACAGCAGACTTTTTTTTAAGGTCTGTATTGTTTCTTCTTCCCTCGGTTCATCCAATTTTTGTTTTTTTTTCTGGAGTCTCTTCTTTCTTAATAATGCACATAAAATAAGTAATATATTTGGAAAAATGTAAGAGTAGGTATGTACCTTTCATTAAATCATTTTCGATCTTTTCAATCTGTGTATGAGTTAGGTATATGGTATGAGGATATTTAAAAAGAAAATGTTTTTTATTGCGCCAAAGTTATTTCTATGCTGGTTCTACAAAAAACGGACTTAAAATGAAAATCTTTATAATTGCAGAGCAATGCAATAAAACTTTGGAATATAAAACATTATTTTTTTTTATTAAGTAAAATTATATTTGGGTCCATAAAAGATCTTTTTAAATTAATTTATAATTATATTAATTAACATTCGGGGTGGATCAAAAATCTATTTTTCCTATAAGGAAAAAAGTCCTTGCAGGTAATGATTGCACTTAATAGTTAGTAATTTTTAATGCAGCGGAAAACAAATACTTAAAAAAAATTGGAGTTATGTGGTATTTTGGATTGTTTTACCATTATATGAAAGTATCATATTTGACCGTGGTAACACGAAGTTAAAACGCAAAATATTTTTCCTTCGATTCAAGCTGCTATAACATATTTAAATTTCAAAGTTTTCTATCGGTATACTATAAGATTCGTAAAACAAAATTAGACATGTCCCATAAAAAAATTACCCATACTTACTATTTTTAATTTTTTTAACACTTTTTCAAGCCTAATCTTGTCTCCAATACTTGGAGCCAAAAAAGAGATCTGCTCTTGGCTCAATTCTCTTAAAATGTCGATTTCGTCAATATTCTGCTCTGAAATTTAAAAAACTATATATTTAATTATTCGATTATATTCCATTCCAATTTTAAATATTTATATGTTTTTCTTAATTTTTAACTTTTTTACTCTCACTATGTATTTTTATTGTTACTCGAGATTTCATAGAGGATTTACGCAATTTCTATATTTACACGACATAAAAAATCCTTGAGACAAAAATTGTTTGCTTGAAACAAAACCTATGGTGTTTGTCGCAAAAGAAAATTATTTTAGTCCAATAGCCATTTTGTTCAATTGAAAGACATTAGGATTTGCGTCAAATCCGGGAGGTTTTGGGTCAAACGAGTTTCTCTTGTCTCGAGAGAAAGTTTACATTCCAGTCGCCATCATCTTGAAACTTTTAAAAATTATGGATTTGTGTAGGTTTTCTTAATGAGTCTGGTGTATATATAATATTTGATCAAAAAATAATATACCTAAATGTTATATACGAGCCTTTAATCAAAATTTGCACACG
>MU186120.1:47510-97172 GCA_016904865.1 Pissodes strobi | reverse complement strand
TTTGAAATTATTTGTTCTCCTTATTTTGTCATAGATATGCCGAAAAAGACAACCCGAAAAAAAGAATATTTCAAAAAATAAGATCCAGTCATTGACAATATGGATCTTTTAGCAAACTTCGACCCCCAGTCTACAAGAAAGATAACGAGGGATCTGAGGTCAACGTTTTAGCCCTTGTTTAAGCAACTCCTAGAAGAACCTCGTGTAGAAAAATAGACGAAGAGGTAGGTGTGCCCAAAATAAGAGTGCAAAGAATAAAAAAAAAACACAAATTCAAACCTTACAAATACAAGGTTGTTCATCATCTATACCCTGGTAATGCTGAGCGTAGATTGGAGTTCTGCAATTGGTTTATAAATATGATAGCAGAAGATATGAATTTCGAAAAAAGGTCAGGATATTTGGCCAGACGAGGCACATTTCACAAGTTCGGGAATTTTCAATAGACATAACTCGCGATTTTGGAGTCAGGCAAATAACCACGTTTTTTTTCCTAGGGAACGTCAGGACAGGTTTGGATTTAATGTTTCCTGATTTATTCTCAACAGAAAAATAGTGTATCGAATTTATGAAAGAATCTAAACTCCAATAGATACTTACATATTCTGAGAATTTTTGATGACATTCCGTTGGATCCAGCACACAATGGTAGAATAATTCAAAACTAGCTTAGCGAATATTTACCCAGAGTATGGATAGGAACAAACGGGCCGGTTCGATGGCCACCACGATCGCCGGATCTCTTAGTTTTAGATTAGCTTTTATGAGGCTATCTAGAAAATAAAATTTATGCAAGGCGATACGAAAACATACAACAATTGAGAATGGCCACGGAAAACGCTTTTGCTGAATTACAAAGGCAATCACTTATATTATAAAATGCATTAAAAAGAATTTATAAACTTTGCCAAACATGTAGGATATATAATGGTAAGCAATTTGGACAATATTTGTGATTTATTTTTCATTAATTATTAAATAAATTTATTAGGCCAGTGTCAGCTATTTTTTTTGTAATGTAATGTTATCATGGCTATCCACGACCGCCTACTATGCGAAAAAAATAATAAAAAATGAGTTTTGTCACGTTAATTATGAAAATAAATATGGACTATGTTATGTTTTTGAAAAGCTCTTGGTGAGGGGAAGAAGATGAAAAAATAATATATAGGGTGTCCCATTAAAAAAATAAAGTAGGATCCGATAACTTTTTGACCTGACCCCGTATACTTATTCCAAAGGTGACACTGAATTCTACGTAAAAAGTTATATGAGAAGCACCTTTACCTTTTCGATAAGTTATCAGGCAGCTGAGGTACGGGGGGTGATTGAAAATGTAACATTTTATCTCAAGCACGAAGGCAGAAACGAAAATTCTGTTTGTGCCACCTTTCGTTTCAGAAAAAAGTAGCACGGTATCCCGAAAACCGCATCCTTCTATCTCTCCCCCATATGGGTGAAACTCCATAAAACCTACGAAAATGGGACACCCTGTACATACTTAAAAATCCCTATTACTTGTATACCTACCTACATTAGAGGTAAGCATTTTTATATCAAAACAACAATTTAGAAACTAACATGAAATATATTAAAATATTAGTAGTGTTAACTATTATTATCCAAACAACTGTTGCAAACAAAAAATGTGAAATTATTTAAGAAGTTTAACCCTAATATCACATCTACACCAAGAACTGATACACAAAAGACACTTATTAGATGTTTCATTTAACTTAATAATCCGAAGTAACGTTTGTGTTATTAACGAAAAATAAAACAGTAAATTATTTACTTACTTTTATTTGCTCAAACCGAGACCGAGACCAAACCGAGACAAGACCGAGACCGAGACCAAGGTAGTCTCGGTCTCTCTCTCGAGCTTCGGGACCCGAGACCGAGTTCCATCCAGATCCTCAAATAAAAAAATATAAGGTTTTTTGCTTTTTATTATACAGTTGATTTTTATTTCTTTGTTAACTAATTTATATGTAGTAATTTGTATTGTGATTTATTGATAAAGGAGCTGTAAAAAATATTCTGAGAGCCCCAGGATTGCTAGCGCCATCGCCCATGACCGGATAGAGCCTGAACTTGTTGCGCTTCTTTGTGAGAGGTCAGTTCGCACTAAGATGCTTGAGACAAAAGTCTATATGATCTAGATCATACGAGCGGGAAACCCTATTCCACGTGCGTTAACATCGTATTAATATATCCTCAAAGCTAAAACAAAATGGCACAACAGAAGAAAAACTATACCACGCAGGTACCGCTAAATATTACGTTAGATTAGTTGCTACAGTCATGTTTAGCTCATATGTAGCCTGCTTGAGGGCTCCTACATCCAGTTTTATTAAGGGGTGAGGGTGAGGGGTGTCAAGGGATGCCCATGTCCATTTTAGGATTCAAGTTTAAAACACTTTTGCAGCAAAATATATTTCAGTTTAACTCGAGGAAAATACTTTGACCTTCACGCTTTAAGCGGGATTATATCTTTCAAAGCAATATCATTCGTTTTCGTAAACATATCCAGCGGTTATTTTCTGAACGTCTTCCTTGGTCTATGTTCTGCGATCTTTTCGTTTTACTTTCGCGATGATAAATCGTGTAGACCTTAAGTTATGTTTTCGTATTGACCTAAAATATTGTTTCCTTAATCTTATTCAATGCTATCTTCACACTGAAGTTAATTTGCTTAAAATATGCATCTGCCCTCTCTTTTCATACACAATATTGTACTTTTATTATGAACATTTGTTTTTATATGGGCAGATAATCCCGTATTTAGGATCTGTGGATTCCTATAGGCTGAACCTGTGATGCATGCCCTACCTGAGAAAATATATATTTTTAATTATCTTATAAAAACTGCATTTATGCAGATCAGCATTTTCAGCAATTATCCAATTAAAAACTTACAAATAATCATTTAAAGTCTATTATTAAATTATAGAAAATTGACATACAACGGACCTATACAACATTTAGAATTTGATGAATTCATGCTATGATAAAAAGGAAAAGAACTGAACATCATTAAGGTAATATATCTTAAGGGTTTAAAATATAGAACTTTTCCAAAGAATCTAACTAAAACGATAGCAGCACATATTCTAAATGGCTTAAAGGCTAATTAGTTTTCGCCTACACTCCGTAATTAGTTTACGCCTATACTTCGTACTAATGAACTTACTTATATCTTCATGACTTTGTGGTATTAAATTGTCACTTTCCATGCTAATTAAAGCTAAAGCGTTGGATTGTACTTGTCTTGTAACATGGAGGTAAGAAGTCAACCGCTGATGTTGTTAACGACGCGACGGCAGTGCTGATGCGGCATCCAACCTAGGGTTCTACGAGATTTCACTACTTTTGTTTACTTAACCCATTGTCTCCCTGTATAAACAATGCTTAACCCAATATATCGTCCCATGTAATGAATTGATCAGTTCGGCATCACTTATAATGAAATACTAGGTCAATCGCCAATTTGTGAGAAAAATTTAGTTGAACACTAATTTGTAGCGAAAGTTAAGTTATTTAATTTAATTACGTATGAGATTCGTTTTACCTGAGGGGGTGAGATGTCTCTTTTATTAATTTTATTTTGGGCGCCAGAGTTCCGAGAGATGATGCAAACTGATAACTATAAAAATAACAATATCAAAAATTTGCCCTTATAATTCACGTCTTACAGATGTCGATCTTGCAATAAAGTAAACAAAGTAATTTTAAAACAATAATACATTAATTTTATAATTAATTTACAAATATGAGTGATGAAGTTTAAAAATTGAATTCCATATAATCAGATGTAAACATAATTTATGAAATTGTTTGATACAATTTTTTCTTTTGAATAAATTGACTAGCAGTGAGAATTAAAACTAATGTAAAAGATGTAAGAAAATTAGTGAATAAGTAAGGCGATTACAGTGGTCTTTACAAATTTATTTCTCTTCTGATTGGCTAATACTTAGCTTGTCCAACTATCCTGTAACCATGCAACCGTATTGGGATTTCTACTGGAACCTGCTTCTGCCTATTGCCAAGTTCAATTGACTTGAGGTGATCTAGGACTTAAAGGTTGGCCGAATATCTGCTTCCTCTATCGGTCTGCTATAGCGACGTGGACGGACACCTGATGCTTGACAAGGCCGATTCTTTTCCAGCCATTTTGGGAATTTTGTGTACATGGAAGAGAAAATAACCTAATTTTAGAGCAATGTATGTCGTTAATTAAGGAAATATCCTGTGGACCTCAGTTAGACGATTTCACAGGAGGAAGTAATCAATAATTTGAAAATTTACTGGTTAAAGCAGGTATAATCAAAAACTTAAATTATAATTTTAAGTTGAGCAAAACTTATAAATAACTACAGTTAAGCAAAGTTATAAATTGCTACTGTTACTCAAGATATTATTTTTCTTTACTTTAAGACATGAATTTCAAAAGAAATTACGAAGAAAATTATGGAAGTACGTACCAAACAGTGGCTCTCAGCAAATTTAAATAAAAGATAACTTGAATTTAATGATAGATAGAAAAATAGAGATAAAACCTCTCTATAAACGAGTCTTATAAATCAAAATAAGTAATTTCTATTACTCTTTTATATGGCCCTTGACACATAATCGATAATTGGGTGTAATTACACCTCAATTAATTAAAGATAAATTCAAGGTAATCACTATCTCGTATTGAGATATGAATTAAGATAAAAGATAAAGAAGAAAAAACAGGTAAATTTACACATGTGAGCTCAACCTCTCATAAATGCAAATTAACATCAATACATCAGTGTTGAGACGCGACAGGGTAAGTGCTAATTATTATATGCTTGATGTTACAAATAAACTGAAATATTAATGAAATAAGCCTGAAAAGAAAAAAATATTAAACCGGCAATATTATGAAGGAAAATTCGAAGAAATTCTACTGAAAATTCAATTTACTACCTTCGCAGGAATATATAGAATCCTAGAAATTCCCAAACAATACTGCTCAATTTAAATGAAAAAACGTAAAACAGTGTGCATGACCGCCAAACGATGAAATAATTTCATTCTCTGTAAATTTGGATTAAACCTCTATCAAGTTCCATGAGTTTGACCAATGAGAGACGAAATTATTCACGAATAAATTGGTATTTTTACCGAACGGTCATGACAAAAATTAACATTATTGAAGTTGTAAGTTAATTGAAAGTGCAATATAAAAATGCTAAATTCTTGCTTAAGCCGAATATGATTAAGCGAATCAGAAACAATTATTTGTTATGTATTTAAAAAATTAAAAAATTAGCGATATATATGCGAGATGAATAAAATATTTCAAAATCGAAAACTAGCACCTACCCAGTCAGGCGTCACCAACAAGATAAACGACCCTACTTTCAAAATTCGAGACGTTCAACAAATTCCGATTTTCGATGTTTTTATTGGATAATTTAGATCACGTGACCAATACTATGGGTCATGCGGCGTCAAATCAAAGAAATACACAATATATACTAAATATAGTAATCTGTATTAAATTAAATGCATAAATGGTAGGTATTAAATAGCGAACTACGCTTTCCAATTACCCACTACATGAGATAAGCCCATCCCCAAATAGATGTCACTACTCAATATAGAAATCTACAGCGACACGAATCCGCAAATTGTAGAAATAAATCAGCGTACGTGTTCTTCTTAAATAATTAGTTGCACGAAATATACCCATTCACAAATAGATGTCACTGGCGATTCATGTACCAAAAAACTGAATTCAGTGGAGCGGAATAAACTTATTTTCCGTTACACCCAATATACTGTGTCTAGCTCCTTTTCCAACATTAACATTTTCTTATGCAAATTTAAAGCAGTAACCCGTGATTTTCCTTTAATCTCCTTTGTGTCTATTTTATTCTCCTTCAAAAACTTCCTCACAACCCTTGACACATATCTCTAGCTTTGTGGCCTTGGTTAGGCATGAATGTTACAAATCATTCAATGGTTTTCAGAAATTTCGTGTTTAAGTTGACGTCCAGCAGCAATTTTCCAATCACAATAGCCACCACGAGTAAACTACGAGCGCGTCCGGAGAAATGTGTGTATAGATGAAATATGTTTTGTGATTTAGCGTTCTGTGATTTTCGTAGAAAACCTCCTTACAGCACTTCCATTGCATTGCTTCAAAGATTTACAAACAGATCGTTGTCACAATTAAGAAATGCTGTGGATTCCATTTTTTTTTTGCAGAAATATGTATTACTTTGTGTCATAAAATCAGGCTATAATTCAATGTCGTTTTCCAAGCAACCATTTTCACTTAAAGCTAAAGCAGGGGCACTAGGGGCAGGAGAGACCGCTAGAACTGGAAAACACTCAATTTGTAAATTTTTCATGTAGAGTAAAGTAAAAGATAAAAAAAAATATATTTTTTTTTTACAAAAATAACTTTAAACTGAATCAAAGGGAGTGAGTTCGGCCTAAGCCCTTGGCAAAAATATTTCGATTTTATGAGTTTCTGCTCCTAGTACCTAGAGTAGATACTCGCTGTTTAATTTCCAAACTTGTCAGAGCCTGTTCGATAGCAGGCGTTCGGGTTAGTTTGGGTTAGTATTTTTGCATTTCTAATAGTGCATTATTGAAGCAATCAATCAGCGTACATTTGTTGGTACAATGAGTGAAAGCAGTGAAGAAGAAAGTAATAAAAGTTGCGAATACCAAATGGGATTTGTGCATATGTTACGTGATTTTCCCGTACTTTTGTCCAAGTCACAAACACCAGCTGTCCGACTATCAAAATCGAAAGCACTCGAAGCGATGAAAAACAATGGGAGCTTAATTTCGGTTCACAAATAACGACAAGTCAAATGTACAAGAAAATTAACAACATGAAATCCAGATTCAAGAAAAAGACTGATATTTATGGAACTGGAAAAAAAATCGTTCTGAAGGATTGGGGAAAGATTTTGTTGGAAATCATGGAAGGCGACACAAATCCAGTTCTTACAAAGATTCCAGGTAATGTAATATTTATAAGTAATAATAGAAGTAAGGCAGCCAAACTATATTTCATTTACAAAGTTATCTAGAACCAAAAAATATATTTCTGTTAAAGGCGAGGTTACCTATTATAATTGCTTGCATATTTTTGATTTTTAATTTTTTATTCCTTCAATTTACTCTTTCATTTTAGGAGCATTATCTGTCGGCGTACAACAAACATACACAACATAAGTCATGAAGATACAATCCGCAGACATTCAACTTCTGTTTCTGAAATGTGTACCACAAATGATGATGCTGTTAGTGAAGTTCATCCACCTAAAAAAAAGAAACATGTTAAAATTAGTCTTCTTGAAAAATATAAAACAAACGATACTAAACAACTTTCAAATACCGACCTACAAAGGCTAGTTTTGCTGAAGCAACTGAGAGTTTTGGAAATGAAGGAGGAAAAACTGAAGAGATAGCTAAATCCAGATGTCAGTGAACAATCTACTTCAAACAATAATAGTACTACCGTTGACGGTGAAAACGGAAAAACATACATTCATTTATATTTAAATAATTTTTTAAACAGTTGCAAAATAAAAACATGTAAGTAGTGAGAGAAAATGTTAGCAATAAAAATCATAAATGCGTTGTTTTGTATTCCGATTTTACTTACCTCAAGGTAGAGTAAGAATGGTTTCTGCTAATGCAGATCGCCTCCGTTGGCCGCTTTGTCTAATATTATTGTCAACTTCATCTTGTAACGGGTATGGAACCGGAATATCTTGTACTGGAAGCTCCATTGAATCGAGCTCATCATTTAAATATTTTAAGACATTGTGTAACATAAAACAGCATATAACAAGTTTTGGAACTTTTCCTGTCGACACCCGAACTTTATATTGAAGCATCGGAAATCGTTGTTTCAGTTGCCTAAAACATCTTTCAATTATTACACGTTTCTTTGTAAATAAACTGTTATAAGCATGCTCTGCCGGAGTATTAGGATTCCTAAAGGGCACCATTAGCCACGGTGCTATGCCATATCCTTCATCCCCTAAAAGTAATGTATGCGACCTCTGAAACTCATTCCTTGCAATGTTGCAAATTTGTGAGTTGCTCCATATCCGCGCATCATGAACAGATCCTGGCCATGATGCATCTACGCTTGTAAACCACTCATCTGCATTGCAAGTGGCTTGAACATTGATGCTATGATATCCCTTGCGATTAATATATTCATCACCATGAAGAGGTGTTTTTTTTATTTTTACGTGGGTGCAATCGGTCACATCCACGGCACATGGAAAAGTGTACTTTGTTTACCATCTTTCTTTGGCTTCTATTACATCCGCCGGAGTGCGAAGGAACTTTATCCACCGTCCACATTTTTCTATCATCTGGTCAGCAACTTGCGTCACAACTTTAGAAACAGAAGTTTGGTGAACACCAGTATCTTCTCCTACTCCTATTTGAAACCCCGGGTCACCTACATATCTCAAAAATATTTTCATTTTATCAATGTTATATATAGCACCACCCGAGGCACCACCTCTTGGTTCTTCATATTCTACACCCAAAAAGTTATTTGATAGCCATTCTACATTTCTTTACTAAATCGATTCAATACTTTAAAGTCAGAATCACACGTACTTCTTCTAGGTTTATAATATTTTTTTGAACGCAAATTAAGCACGAACTCAGCCATAGCTCTGCCACGTCAAACTGAAGTCTGGTGACTCCAAAATTATGGAGTAGATTCTCATCTTAAAGAGCATAAACACAATTTTATTCATATCAAAAATGAGAATATACTCACAACAAATTATACATAAGAGTACCTACTCAAGCGAAGTATCTGCTTCTGGTTTTTATTCATACCATGAGGAGTATTTGCTCCAAATTTTTGAGTATAAACTAAATGCTCATTTTTATTCATAAGACCTATTGTCTGAGTCGTTGCGTTATGGTGTGGTTTTGAATGTGATTAATAGATCATCGCATATATCTGGGTTACGAAAAGAACTGGTTTTTACTATGTTAAATAAAAGTGTGCATGGAACCCAAACATTTGGCTCATTGGGATTATAAGGTAGTGACAGTGTTGGCTGAAAAGCATTTTTACCTGATGTTTTAATACTTTTTGAGATTTTTATTTCAATACCATCATCCGAGGATTCTATATTTTTTAACTCAATCAGAGATTATGTTTGAATGCGTTGCCCCGTGGATAAGGCCAAGAGCATGACGAGTTTATAAGAGAGAAATTATTTAGAGATTTCACTATTTTTTAAATTTCGAAGGTAATCTAAAACAATGCTTGAATCACAAGAGTTTTCGTATTAGGGCTTATTTAGTCTTAAGTGATAGAACCATTTGAAAAACCTTTGCATTCGAAAATCGGTTCCAATAGATGGACCCAATATTTGACTGATAGCTGATCGGTGAGAATTAAGAGACCCACACGAAGCCCATTTTTTATAACAATGTGTTAAGAAATCTATAACTTTTGGGATTGTGACTGAAAAAATATTTATGTTTTTCGATTGACAAAATTCCCACCAAAGTTTTAACCCTGAGTCATAGTGTTGATTCTGTTACCGAAGCCATACAAATATTCCAAGCTGATTTAGGAATCTCTCCTAACTGCAGCGCCTGTTCGATAAGAGACCTGCCACCAGGGTAAGCTGGCCTGATCTGTCAAAGGAAATAAGTAATTTTCGGTTAGGTTTGAAATATATAGGAGATTCTACTAAACACGACGTAAATATCGGATACCAAGGTTGTGTGGGTCAATACGGTACTACTATGATCCCCTCTGCATTATCATTAAGAAATTTTTGCAGAACACGCAGAGTTTTTGCATTATTTTGTCGAAGTAGATATCGTTTAACTCCCACTCTGTCTCTAAATGCAATTGTCGAGATTCGCTGTCCGCTATCTTATCTTCTTTGAAGCTGATGTAAGATGCAACAATAAAAAGTTCTCGCTCTTCGCGCCATTTCCATATTTCACGACACAAGGTGTTAAGATTCTCATGTTGGATGCCGCCCATTCTGTTAATGTAAGCAATGGCTGTTGTATTATCTATTCGGAGCAAGATATTACAACTTCGAAGATCTCGAGCAAAACATTTCAGGCCAAAAAAGGATGCTTGCAATTCTATCAAATTTATGTGTTTTTCTTTTTCTGCTAATGACCAAAAACTATGAGACTTGACATTTCCGCAACTTACTTCCCAACCTGTTAATGATGCATCAGAAAATATTTCGATTTTAAAGCTTTCTTTATTCGAATAGATTTTGATGCATTTTGGATTTTACAAGACCACCATCTAAGGTCATCTAATAAAGTGGGAGATATTTGCATTAGTTTATTATAATTGCCGGCAGCCCTTTCTAATGCCAAGTATTTTTGTCTTTCCAGCAATTTAGTATATAGCCAGCCTTAACGTACTGCCGGACATATTGAAACTAGTTTTCCGAGAGAAAAAACGTATTTTTTATTCTTTCATTTTGATGAATGATATTATTAACTTAAGAAGAGAAGGTTTTTTTGTCGTCTGGAATGGAGATTGTGAAGTTTATGGAATTATAAATAAATCCCAGATAATGACATGTTTGGGCCGGTACTAAATTGCTCTTTTGGTAATTTATGAGAAAGCCAAGATTTTCTAAATATTTGACAGTAATTAACATATTGTCCTTACAGCTTGTGCATGACTTTCCCAACAGCAGAAAGTCATCTAAATATAAAACTGATATATCCTTTTTTCTAAGTAGAGCGAGTACTGGTTTCATTAACTTAGTGAATATTAAGGGGGCGCAATTAAGACCAAATGGCATACAGTTGTACTGAAATAGCACCTCTTTAAATTGAAATCTCAAAAAAAATTTATGTTTCTCAAGGATTGGTATCAAGAAATAAGCATCGGTTAGGTCTAATGCTGCCATGTACACATTTCTATGTATAATAATATTTGATACAACTTTTTGATCCTCTAGCTTAAAATGTTGCGTTAGTATATATTTGTTCAAAGATTTTAAGTTAAGTATTAATCTATGAGATCCATCTGGTTTAGGTGTTAAGAAAATACTAAATATATACTGTCCCTTAATTGGTTTTACTACGCTGACAGTCCCAGAAGCTAGCAGTTTTTTAACACAAACAGAAAGCAAAGCTGTTTCTTTTTCAGATCACTTGGGTTCTGATGGTTCACACAATTGCTTGGGTATCTGATGAAATGGCAGCTTTAACCTATTAATCCAAGATAAAATACGTTTATCTTGGGTAAAATTGTGCCAGCTAGATAAATATGGTTTTAATCTGCCTGCAGGGCTACTAACCTTATCAAAACTTAAAGTTTGCATCGGTCCTTCTGTTGACCCGGATGGCAGTTTTCGAGCTGGAAACTTCGTCTGCCTTGATTGCTGTTGCTCCGCATGGTTTGCTTGGGTTGTTCCCTGCGACGTTGATGGAAGGCAGATTGCATGTTTCGCTGACGTCCACCCTGTGTGCCTCCCGCTTGTATGGGCGCGGTGGACTATAGTATAGTTTAAAGATCTGCTGTTACTGGCTGCAGACCGAGGCGCTGTCTTCTTATAAGTTTTTTCTTTTAAACTCAGGCTTGAAGTTTCCAGATCTTTAGCCGCTTTAACACGGTCACCTAACTTGTCTTCAAATAGCCATCCATCCGATGATACATTAGTTAGGGTGTCTGTTCCCTGCTGGTAATTGACTGCCTATGATGGAAGTCAAGAAGTAGCTTTCCAGCATCACTAACTAACTTGATAAAAGTTATGTTGCCCCCACCCCTCTTCTGACAAAAAACCTGTTAGTAATATTCCTAATGCTGAGAGTGCTGCGCCAATCTGGTCTTGAAGAGTACTAAGCTTTTCGTCTCTACGACTTATTTATTTATTAATGACCTTAAGTATTTCAGGATTCAGTTTTGGATTCTCTAGCAGTGGGCAGTTTTCCGATGGTAGGTATTTTTTGACCAGTTCATCTCTCTGCTCCTCGCCAAGTCCATTTTTTAACATGGCGGTACATCTAGCTGCCACGTACTTTTGAATTACAGGAGAGAGCGGTTGTTTAATGGCGGACTCTTCCCCAATAAGTGCCAGGATTCCAGAATCCAATTGGGAAGTTTCCGGAATGCTCTCTTGGATGTCCAATCCCTCTGTTACCGTCTCTGTAACAACCACAGTGTGTTAATGTAATACACTAACTGATATGCCTAAGTTTATACAACCAGAATGATAAAGTATTGCCACAAATACTTTGAACAACCAAGAATACAATAACTGTTTTTGATCGGCTATTTTTATAAATAGAGTGCGACAGGAAAACGCATTGTCTATTACCATAAATAGGACGAACCAGCTAAATTACATGAACAATATAAGGTTATTAACATGATGGGAATAAACCTATTACCATAAATAGGATTTTCCTATAGCCCCAAATCGTAGAGTGCGTCTATAGCACTCGCCTATTACCATAAATAGGCTCTCGCAGATCCAAGCTGTGAAAGAATCCGATCACGACAACATACATATACTTTTTTCACGATGAGTGCACCTAAGAAATGTCTAAAGACACACGCTTCTATTCATAAAGTACATGTTCATTAATAAATTAAGCTTTCCAGGAAGTGTTTACTCATGCCATGTACAAGTAAATATCATAATGGCAAACAATTAAATATTAACCCTAAAGGCCTTCTCAAACCGGAGTGGATGTAAGGTTACATGGCACAAGGTACCTATGTAGGTAGCCTTGCATGGTCATGGCACGGCAAATGAAAAACAAAAAATAATCCGCAACCATAGCCACTCCCGCTTGGCCAAGCAACATATAGCAAGCACTTAATCGTATAATAAATCTTACCTTCAAGCTCCTTGACGACGTCGCGTCGTGGTCAGGAAAAATCGACATTTGATCACCAGCTGGTCCGTCTGACAGGGGGAATGGTGTTGCTTCTCGGAATTCCGGCGAAGGCGTCCTGCTGCCACGTAACTGCGACGAGGAGCGAGAATGAGAATATCTTCCTTTATCGTTGTTAAGAGTACCTCTTTCAGTCGCTCCCTCAACTTCCTGCTTTTTGATCTAATAATCTCCTCCTCATCTGAGGAAATGGAACGTTCTCTATTTCTTTAGTCCTGACATTATGGACAGGAATAAAGACACACACCACAACATAACAAATTTAAAATCACAGGGATGAATCACTCGGAAACCGCACGACAGGCGACACTTGTGAACTATTCGGCACGAGGACAAAGAATGAGTTACAGGTACGCAGGGTGCGATGGACGGGAAGATGGATGTTTTGCTTTAAAATACGTGCACATTCGGTGCGGGGTGGGGAAACTACATTGCTTCTTATTTACGAAGACGAGACCGAATATAATTATAATAGCTAAGTTAGGTACCAAGGTAATAGTCTATCTATCCGAAGCCCATCGAACTTACTTGGCATAACTGAAAGGCTTCGTACTAGCAATAATTTAACATTTAAACTGAAAGAAGCATGTCAACTTTTATGCATATCTTTAGCAGACATGACTGAATAAAAGCCCTAAGTCACGTTATGAAAGAGCAACAAAAACGTAAAACCAGGACATCCTTTTGGAAGAAACTGAACTTATAATTTCAGTTGATGAAGGATTCGATGACTTTTGATTTTACTGAAGATGATTTTAAAGCTAATTTATTTTATCAGTTTTTTTATTATAGATATAGATTACTAGGTTTTATTTATTTTTATTTTTTTAGTTTTAATATTTGCTAAATCTACCCATATTATTCCTTTGACACGTTGATATTAAATCGCTTGATTAATTAATTTATTGCTTCTCTTTTTTTTTAAATATAATAAACTCACAGCTAAATACTTTGAGAAGTTTACATAAATATGAACTGTTGCGATGCTATCACATTAAAGCTAATTTCGCTCAAGTTTTTTGATTGAGAAATAATATGAAATATAAATTCTTTCTACTTGAACGTTGCATTTATTCCATTCATATTCATTTATTGTTCCAAATAAATATTCTCGTTTTATTTTTGCTGTCAAGAATAAAATTTGATAATATAGATTCCAGATAATGAATACATCGATATTTTATTCATTTCGATTAAGGATGCTAAATTGGTTTTTATTTACTTTTCTCTGTTTAATTTGACCCAAGAAATAGATAATGCCGTAAACGTGAACACAGGACATATTTGAATGTCAAATTAGGAGCCCGCGGTGTTTTTCTTGTCACGAATTTGTTCAATTCTTGTTCCGTCGTAGTATAGGAGTAATTGCGCGGTTTACAGTCCCTTGAGGCTTCAATTTCGACTTAATCTGATCAACATTTATTACTTATTTACCGTAAGAGGAATACACATTATTTCTACTTCAAAACGTTGATTAAATTCCCCTCCTAACTAGAATAATTAAGTGGCAACGAGAAATAAATTTTATTAAAGCGTTAATTACATGTCCTATTGATGTCGAAAGCAAAAACAGTATAAAAACAACATATGAACATGAATAGCCCAAAAACTAAGTTGATGAATTTTCTGAAAAGTGGCAAAACGAAACTCAATTAACCTCAAAAAAAATTACTCGGCGAGATTTGAAACATATACTATGGATCGGATAAATATAAATTGGCCAATCAAATTGGTAATTCAAATACTCATCAGGTATTTATGCAGTTTTTGATTCATTGCCTTTTCATTTTTAACCTGCACTAATCAACTTCACCATTACAACTTTATCATCGCGGTTGTAATACATTAAAATAGGGAAGAATTAGAATATTGTATATTTAAAAAAATCCATTCTAGACTCCTACATGGATGGATAGTTCCTTATGGATGCCTTATTATGTGATCTTCCCGAAGGTAAAGTTTACGAGGGGTATAAAAATAGTATATTAGGTATACAATGAGTAACATGACAGCTATTAAGACACGAGTATGTGAGCTACGACACGAGCCGTAACAATACTCACTTTGCAGAGGAGGTGTTGTGGGCCGTAAGCGAATGTCGTAGTAACCATTAGAAGAAAGGAATCGAATATCGATCACTTAATAGATATGTAAGATAAAATACATTCAAAACAGTGTTAATTTTTTAACGAAACGTAAGTTTATTTTACAACATAAAATAACACAAAAAACCATAATAAAAAAACGGAGCTTTTACTCGATATTACTCTCCTACGATCGGCTAATATGGATCATAAAGGAGAGTAATGTCGACCAATATCTATTCATATTTATATACTGCACACCAATTGAGATACCTCAGTAAGTGCGATATGACCTACACTCAGACCACAGTCGTAGCCAACTTTTTTTTTTGGTAAAGTGAAGAAATGCGCTTACGCACCCCTACCTCTCCTGAACTCCTGAAGTAGCGAGTGTGGAACTAGCCTCCAGAGAGGAATACCCACTAAAACTCCACCGTCATGGTTGTACTACAGATGGTATTGAGGATGTTACCTTAAGAATCATTATCTCTTATGGTATACACACTCCATTGACATTTGGTATGCCTCCTCTGTAACCTATGTACCTCGTTAATCTTGGTTTGCTATCTGCGATTTGCAGCCTCTCTTTTCGTTGTTCGCCAGTTGATGCCAGTGCGACCTGGTCTCGCTCTGTATTCTTGGTCAGATTAAGCATCCTGCCTTGGCTTATTCCTGGTTTGGTAGTTGGTACTACTGCCGCCGGTTGAGGCCATCCCTGGGCCTGGGGTAATATACCCTGCGCCTGCGCGCATCTTCCGCCGGGTCGTAGTTGACAACTTCTCTCAACTCCTGGTTGGGATGTTGTTCTGTTGCCTGGGAATTCTTCTCAATTCTTGTTCCTAATGCTTCTTTAGAGATAGTCCATTTTAGGTCTGTGTGTAGATCAGGGTTGCGTATGAACCATAGGGCTCCAACTGTATTTTTGACCAAGATGTTTTCAGCGCGTGCAAGTTTATGTTAATAATGTGAATATGTCTTTGCTGTATATCCCCATATTGGGGAGCCATAGGTTAATCTTGCAATTGCTTTTATCATTGTAACATTTAGATACATTTTTCTATGCCTTCCAATTAGCGTATACATCATACCCATAGCCTTCTTTGTCTTCTGTATTGATCTTGTTAATTGTCTTCGCCATGTAAGTCCTACGAGTTCTGTTGTTGTACCGTGCAGTCTTCTAATTAAAAGTCCTCTATTTCTATGTTAGCACAGGATTGCAATGTCATCCGCATATTGGGCTGATATAATAATTCTGCTGTTCAGTTAAATGTCAGATAAATATATATTGTATAGCAGAGGTCCCAGGACTGATCCCTGCGGTTCCCCTGTTTTTACATTCTTTGGCAGGGATATTTTGCTGTTGATTTTTATCATAAACGTTCTTATTGCTTAGATAGCTATATATTAATCTGCAATAATTTCGATTGTATCCTCTCAATACCATTTTGTCTACCAGCCCATAATGACACATCTCATCAATAGCTCTTTCGTAATCAAATAAGATGGCTCCCGTAATTTTCTTTCTATTAAATCCTGCAGTCACATGTTCTACTATCCTCGGGAGCTGCTGTTCTGTGGAGTGTTCATTTCTAAAACCAAACTAAAAGCTTGGAGTTACTTCTAAGTTCTCAGTTTGGCTCATAGGTTCTCTCTACAACCTTTCCAAGTGATGATTGTAGGCTTATTGACCGATTATTCTAAGGGAACGTCTTATTTTTTCCTGGTTTTTCCAGCATAGTTACATAATATGCTCTGTTCCACGTATTGGGGAAATGCTGGAATTTGATGACAGCATTTGCTATGTTTGCCACTCCAGCATATGCTTTCGTTGATAGTTCTTTCAACATTTTGTTGGTGATCTTGTCCATGTTAGCAGCTTTTTTGGTCTTTTGTCTTTTTATGATGTTTTTTATTTCACCAGCTGAGATTGGGTCGTTATTTACTGGCATTAGATCTTCCACCAGCAGCTGGTTAACCATGTTTTCTACCAATTCTAAGTGGTCATCGTCTTCCTGTGGGTCGATCTGCTCCGCCACTATTTCCTCCAGGTTGCTAGCAAGTGCTTCTGCTTATCCCTCATCGCTATAGGCTACCCCATCACGTCCGTGAAGTGGAGGAATATGTTTCCGCTTTTCTCTTGATTGACGGTTTTATTACCGCCATTTGTTTGCTTCGGCTTTGTAGCATTTTTGTTGTTGTTATTGTTGTTATTTACTTTGGCAATCTCATTCGTTTGCCTATTGTACACCTCCTGGTATCTTGGACATCCTCTATAGCTTGCTGGATGTCCCTGTTTATTACAATTAGCACTTTTGGCGTTGCTTTCACTTGGATTATTTGGCTTAATTAATTTATATTCTCTGCTGGAATGATTATCCGCACACCTGCATAGGGCAGTATCCTTGCATATGGCCAAATCTCTGACATCTAGAACACTAGTTTGGTGCATTTGTTTTCTTCTTTCGTTCAACATAAACCACTATATCCAGAAACCTGCTTTCTTTATAGATGTCTTGGGACGTCGTCTTTACTAAATACATAGGTAGGATCGTTTTTTGTTCTAAATGACCTCATTGGGCTTACTTCTAAGTCTTTGAACTCCATTATTTCCAATTCCTGCACCATAATTTTTATTGGTACTTATTTCTTTCTCCAATACTTTGGTTACGGAGTTATGCTTTCTGTCCTCGTCTAAGTTATGTGTAGTACTATCTCTTTTCTAGATTTAGCCACTTGTAGGTACTTCTATGATCCTCCGCAGTCTTAGGGAAGAATTTCGTGTGTTTTTATCAACTTTTTTGCTTTTTCGATCGCTATGTTGGTGCTTTTCAATTTACTCCTAGCCTGTATCCACTCTCCATCATCATGTATAACAACGGGAGGAATACTTTTTACTTTACCAGCAGAGCTTACTGAAGTAGGTGTTACTACACCCATTGCCTCTATTTCTTCCTCAATATCACTAGATATCTCTTGTCTCTTCCTCTGATTTTCATTCAGTTTTATCCTAAGTCTCTTGTTTTCTTTCATTTCCATAGCTTCTTTCAGACGACAAATAGTCTGTCTCATTTCTTCAATCAACTTCTTCAGTCCTGCTATTTCACTTTTTGATGACGCCTGATCCTTATTTTACTCTTCAAGCCTCTCTTTCAATTTCTTGCGTTTTTTATCTTTTCGCGCACTGTCCACATAACTCTTGGTACTTTTCATCTATAGCGGAGCCCCTCCCGGGCCCCGCTATGCTTATTATACGGACCCACTTTAAATAGTTAGATTAATTTCACATTTAACATTTAAATACCATCCACTCGTTCGCATAGCGTGCCTGGCACCTTCCACGTGTAACGCTTACAGTTTAGGTTTAGAGAATATCGTTTATTTCTCGTTATTCTCGGGTGTACTCGACAATCTCCGGAAGGCGTGGAATTTACCTTTGTCTTTACGATGTAACGAATTCCTTTCAAGTGCTCTGATGGTTAAATGCTGTGTCTGTGATACGAGCACTGATATGTCGATACGGCGCGCCGGCGGTCTGAGTTCGATTGCTGTCTATGTTTTCTTTTATTTTTTTAAGGTTATGTTTGTAAAAGGTTTTTTTGCTGCATTTTGGGTATGCCTTGGGTTAGTTTTTGTTCGTTGCGTCCCCGTAGCGAGCGAAGCGAGCGGAGGGTCATGCGTAAAGTAAAATATTAGACATTCTAAAATACTAAACAAACACTTAAGCTCCGGAGATCGTCACAAAATATCCCAAAATATTTTCCGGAGATCGTCGAGTACAGCCGAGAGTAACGAACTAACTAAGCCAAGTGATCGGCCTGTTACGCCACAGTTCATCTGACTCGTGTCTACATACAGGAATATCACTTTGGCTTCCGCATGCGCAGAGTATGGGTGCATTCGTTTACAAGCGTCTAGGACTTCACGCTTGGCCCTCCGCTCGCTCCGGAGCGCAACCAAACAACACTAACCCAATCTAACCTAAATTAAAAAAAGGAACAAATATATTCTTAAAAAAAAAATTAAAAAAAAACATGCATTGCCACCGACGGGAATCGAACCCGAACCGCCCTCCTGCCAAGCAGAAGCTCGCACCACTAGGCCACTAGACCGCTTGAAAACAATTCGCTGCACCGTAGAGACATGGGTAATTCTGGTACATATTCGGCCGTTCGTATTCTGCGCATGCGGAAGCCAAAGTAATATTCCTGTCTATAGACGCTAATATTCATCTGCCCCAGTTTCCATGCATATGGATATGTATGTCGTTCTGTTCTTTCATATTTTGTTCATGTTTGGAATTGTAGTTTATTTGCTTTTTAGCTGCTGTTGCTTTAACTCATTCTGAAATTTTCCGTTTTGGGATTAATTTTTTGTGGCCTCGTCAGCTTTCTTTTCTCTCCTCGGCCTGCGGCGGACTGAACGTTAGTAGCTGAGTTTTTGTTTTCTTCTCATCAAATATAATAAACAAATTGAAATAATTTTGAATAGAGAACTGGTTCCTATTTGCAATGATAACAGTCTGAATTTTTTACGAAGTGCCGCTACGATGCTAGGGTAGGTCAAAGTTAAGAGAACGCAGCTGCCATATTGATGGATGTTTTAAAGTTTCTAAGCATCTTTGTAAATGGGTGCCAGAGGATTATCTTGCCACCGGGAAACATAATTTTCAGCCAAGTACGAACCGAGACATGCAATTTGTTATTTTCCGTTGGTAACCGTGTTTTCTAAATTGCAATAAAATTCCCGCGATTAAGTCCATACGTTCTGATATTTGATTAATGGTTATTTTATAATTAAATTGCGTTACGGTGTATACATATATGGTTTAGTTGCCATGGCAACCAACATTTGATTTTCTTAACATAAGTTTATATGTCAGTAGATGATTATCTCACATTCACTATTTCTCTATATTTGCAAATATAGCCGAAATAACGATATATAGTTATGGTTGGCATGATAACCAATATTTGTTCACTTTTTATTTATGATAAATATGTAATATTTGACAGCTGCCGTTAATAGCTAATAGCTCGACCAGCCCAAAGATCTCGGATGGAAAAAAATGCGATTTGTCATTTTTTCCTTCAGCTTACATATATCAAATATTAAAACGAAATATCCCAAAATCGTCTAAGACTAATTTGACATATGTCATATGTGACAAAAAATTATCATAAACGTATATGTCCACAGTTTCAACTGTTAAAAATGTTTGCCTATAAAACAGTATTGAAAAATAAAATTTACACTTTGTTCGATATCTAGCATATTAAGCGAAATATTTACGAAAATGTATAACTGTCAATTTTGACAGCTTCATAATTCATGGCAATGGGGAATGAATTTGACCTATTTCCATATCTATTTTGACAGATTTCAAAGTCAATTCAATAGTATATTTTTATTGATCGTTTTATACACTTGCAGTCAAACTGATTTTTTTTCATAGTTGTCAAAAGGCTGTTGGTACCAATGACCTTCGACCTCATTTTTCCCTGGTTCTCAGAATATATTTTTTTATTTTTTCACGCAACCTGGCACATACATAAAGTTTTATCAAATTAAACTTCAGAAATTTATAGAGGGCTACGATATAATCTAGTTTAAGTTAGTTTGACTTACTTTAGGTTAGTTTCGGTTAGAATGAATTTTGGTTTGCTTTACTTGAGCTAGTTTCGTTTACTGTAGTTAAATGTGGTTTACCTGAGTTATTTGCGAGAATATTCGAAAAATTTGAGAGACTCTGTATACCTAGGCATAAAATCAGTGTTTAAAGGCTTAGGATTTTTTCTATTATGGAAATATGTTCGAAACTTGCTCCTTTGCAAATTGTTGATGTATTTCAAATTTAACTGAAAAGTTAGAAAATTTGATCGACCGTATATTATAGATATTAACTTTTTGCAAAAAAAAACACTATTTAAAATTATTTTCCCTATTTTGTTGGATTATATGCATAAAAAATAGCAAATAATACTTAATATTTTGTGCAATATTACGCATAATTTGTGTGCAATCCAAAAAGGGAGAAATATTTTGAATTGTCAGGGTGGCTTGAATTCGAGATTATGTAGGGGGAACTTGAAATCCATAACAGATACAGTGTCGATCAAATTAGAGAAAAATTGCGAATTTAGGTGCCGAACAATATGCCCTTTAGAAAGTTTTAAAATTCCGAGTATTTGCGGGAAAAAAACCGAAAGTTTGATAAATCGTTTTATTCAAATTGAATTGCACCTTTGTATTGCCACTTTTTCCGCTCTATTCAATGTTGTTATCCAGCTTGGAGTCTGACGTTTCGTCTTCAAGTGGACATCATCAACTTTATTTTTTTAAATACGAACATAATTTTTTTTTATAGTTTTTCAGATGATATTGTCGTTATTAATATAATTATGTGTTTTCAAAAATCACTATTTAGAATTACACCAAAGCAAAATATATAAAGATAAAAAAATTATACACATTCTACAATGTTTTCTAGTGAGGATTCTGGCATAGATTCTCGTCAAGTGATCGGCTTTTCTATTAAAGAGTTATTTTTCGTGAAAAAATAAAAACCTTCATTTTTTTGAGTTCGAAGTTAGCTTTCTCGACTTTTTCGAAACAGAATGGCATATAGAGAGTTTTTCTTCTATAAATTCCCTATCAAACTGTCATATCGGTTTTTTTCTATACTCAAAAGGAACATGTCCAGAAAATTTCATCAAACTATTTAATGTTTTCGACTTTTATCGGGTATCATAGTGAAATTTTGGAAAATTAAACATGTGACGAAATAACTCGGAAACGAAAAATTAGATCGTCAAAAACAAATGACCGTCGGCTGTTCCAAAGCGGGTTAAATTCGAAATTTCCACTTGCTGCCGGTTTCGAAAAAAAAATAGTAAGTATTATATGTACATTTGGGACGGCCACAGCGGCGACGGAAAATAATGGGATAGGCGGAAATTGTAAAAATGGTCATATTAATGGGCTAGTTGGGGTTAATTAGCCAAATAAGCACTACTTGAATAGCTTTTTCTTGCTACTAAATCGAAAATCGTAAAAAACTTTATAACGCTCCCCTGTAATATTGTAGAAATGAATTACGTCAGTTCGTGAAACTGACGACGATATGGATAAAGTCTTAAACGATTGTTTTTATTTTAAATTTAAAGGCGTTCAAAATCATAAATTTTTACGGAGATAAAATTATACGAGGGGTATAAGAAAATAATATCATTTAGTTAAGTGTAATATCGTAATACCATCTTTTATATAGGCGACCCTGTATATAGAATAAGTTGTAAACAACACCTTTTAATAATTTGGTTTCTTAAGCCTTTACTAATACAGCCACTAATATTTTCACCTTAAACCCAATCAAGTACACTCATTATAATTACATCACTTCATGACTCCACTCCGCCGCGTTGCCGCGCCACACTCGTTCAACATCCACCAATCAGAATGCCGCCTTCACCCCTTCACCGCGCCTACTACGCCATGCAGGGCTGTCACATCCTCGCCTATTCCAAAATAACGTCGCTTATAAAATTTGCTCGTTACATTCGGCCATCCTGCAACAATTAATTTCCTCATTAATTTAACTCTCCAGTAAATCGATCAGATTTTGTCGATCGGTGCATTCACCATAACACCAAATCGCCTACCTTGAAGGTTTCACCTGCGGTTGCAACCTTAGCCTTTTATCGAATATCAATTTCATTTCACTCGCCTGTTGCTGTCTCGAAAAAAGTGTGTACCTTAAATCGCCATAGGTGTGCGTAAGCCTTTAGTTGACCCGGGTTTATGTTGTTTAATTTGATAGGCCTAAGCGGAATGGATTTGAACGCCAGAGTAGATAAAGTTTTTATAAATCTAGGAAATTCGGTATCGACATCATCAGAGAGGACAACCTAGTCAGTTGTTAGACATAGGGGCTTGAAATTTAGAAAATTTTTGTCCGAAAAAATACGGCATAATTTGCGGGAAACAATTTTGCATTTGGATTTTACCGAAAATTCTGTTAATACTGCCTCATGTACAGATAAACCCGAGTTAAGGACAGCACAGTCAACGAATTCTAGATCAAAAGATGACACGACATAGTCTATAGTTTTAGAACTAGTTTTAGTTATTCTAGTTGGTGAATAATCATTATACGAAAAGAGTCGAAAATGAATCGAAGGGTTTCTTGAGCAGCACACACACGGGAAAAGTTAACATTAAGGTCGCCACACAAAATTAACTTGCTTCTTAAAGGCAGGAACTCAAGCAAGCTTAGTAATCTTTGACAGAATATATGCATGTCAGCGCCAGGTGTTCTGTAAATACAAACAAGATAGAGGTCATAAGCATTATGATAGACGATGAGAAATTCAAACACTTTCTCACACAATAAATTATCGAACTTAGTCACTGCCGAAAAGTCATTGTTAGTAGACATTATCATAGTACCTCCATGAGATAAATTACTTCTATTAAATCTAGTTAATGTAGTATAATTTTTAAAAACACAGGCTCATCAACATTTAACCAATGCTCAATTATGGCAATGATTTCTGGAAAATTAAGCTCTTATAATAATAGAAATAATTGATCTGTTTTGTGTCTTAAGGACTGAATATTAATAAGAAAAACACTAAGCTTGCCATCATCCAATTTTTTATAGGGTCCTTGACCCTCTGTTCGCATCAATCTACCCAAAAATTCCCCCGTTTAATCGGAGAGCCAGTAGCAAAATAATTGCTATGACATTCCCTAACCTTCTGAAGGTGTTGAAATCTCTCCGATGAAAAGAAAGACCTGAAGGCAGAGAGATCCGTTCCAACCTCAGGCGTAGGCGTCATGGAAATGATAATATAACTTACGCAAGGAGTCCACGCCACTAGGAAGTCCCTCCGAAGATAGAGCTCATTTGATGCTGCTGTTGGTATGCCCTTCAAAACACACTGGAGGGTTGGTCATGGAGATAGGCAAAGAACAGCCGAAGAGCCTTTAATATGGAAGGGTCCCTCAGTTTAGCCAGCAAACGTCCATTAGCCGCATGCGAATCTCGCGACAGCCGCACTGTAGGTGAAGTCATAGTGCAAGATCCGGTATTAGAAATATATACCCTCATCTGTTATTTGACGATGACAAAGATTATATATTAGATCATATATAGATTGATAAAGCGCACATGGGTCGCCTAGATAAATCGGGGGACAATGCCGTTATACAGGGTGAAACAAATTCGCTTCTCACTATTGGGATAGCGTAAACGGTAAAAGACACAGCAAAATTTAAATTGGGGCAAAGTTGCGCAATTTAGTGCCCAGTATTTTGACATTTTGAAGTTTGAGATATCTCGAGTACTTCCGGAGTACCCGCGAAAAATCGAAATTTTCGATTTTTGTTTTTAGTTTTTTTCTGACGTTATTTTTGGAAATATCAAAAAAATATTAATACTTTCTGGAGGTACTTTTTAACGGCCTAGCCTAAGATGTTGTCAGTTTTCTAAATCAACGTTTCGATTTCTCAGAACCACCAAGCCAATATTTTTAAATACGGACCTGTAGTTTTTATCGATTTTTTGCATATTTAGGGAGTAATTTGGTAATATCCATCACTCCAAATTTGGGTTAATCTCTCTTTCACTCAGCAGCTGCCTGGCACACACCTGCCTCTCTGGATCCCCGTCACTCTCCACGCTCGCGGTCAAAACCTAACATCTAAAATCTAGGCAACCATGGATGTGACAAACTTTTTCCAAGGCAACCTAATACTTTTTGGCAGGGAATGAAATAACCTTTCATTTCATAACAAAACGATTAAATAACTGATGAGGGTATATTAATAACGCTTGCTCACCTGTTTATACCTGGCAACTTCATAGTTGGGCTGAGTGGAAAGTAAGCAACCTATATTTCTCTAATTCCTTGAGTCACATTCTCTCAGCTAATGCTCGTTTTTCTTGAATAACAAATCGGCGAAGTTGTTCCAAAAAAGTTAATTAGAATTTATATTATACAGGGTGAAACAAATTCGCTTCTCACTATTGGGATCTCGTGAACGGTAGGAGATATAGCAAAGTTTAAATTGGGGCAAAGTTGCGCAATTTAGTGCCCAGTATTTTGACATTTTGATATTTGAGATATCTCGAGCACTGCCGAAGATATCCGAGAAAAAACGAAAATTTCGAATTTCTGTTTTAATATTTTGTGACGTTATTTTTGGAAATATCAAGAAAATAATGACACTTTCTAGAGGCACTTTTTAACGATCTATCTTAGAATGTTATCAGTTTTCTAACTCAACGTTTCCATTCCTCAGAACCATCATCAGGTAATTTTTTTTAATGCGGTCTTAAAATTTTTATATTTTTTTTTGCGTATTTAGGGGTAATTTCGTAAAATTACCAGATATTTTTAACGTGTAGGTATTATTAACAAAATGAACACCTCAGACAATTTACAATACTAACAGGCGCAGATTAAGTTCAAATTCAAATTCCAATTCAAAAATGCTCTATTGTCTCGAACAAAATTCATTGACAAAGCTGAGGAAAACAAAAAGGTAAAATAAACCTATGGACTAACAATTAAAACCTACTGTCAATCAGTGCAAACAACTTAATCAATACGTAAGTACTTACAGACTATTCTTACACACTAATTTCTAATTCAAAATATCAAACAAGAATGACATAATTATCAAAAGCATAAAATGTTTACAGACAAAACAACATAAAAACACAGTGTCAAATACCAAACAGTACAATAAATACATCTTTCAAGAACTCATCTACACCATCCATAGTAAGCCCTCGCACACCGTAGCTTCTTAACTGTTTTCTTAAATTTCGTTAGATTAGGTATCTGTCAAATCCCTTGGGGCAGGTGGTTATACAGTTTCTTGCTATTAAATATTAGCGAGTTTCTAATTTTAGAGGATGTGGGTATTGGAAGTGAAATTTTGTGTGGGTCCCCTAACACGTATGCATGGTTAGTTACCAATTGAGGCTTGTGCATTTTATAAATCAAGCATACCGTTTCCAAAATGACAAAGGAGGGCAAAGTCAGAATTCCATGCTCCAAAAATATAGGTCTACAAGACTCACGCACCCCATCCTTAAACATATACCTTACACAGCTCTCTTCTGCAGAACGAACACACTCTGAAATAATTGCCCCGAGCATGAACCCCAGAAAGAAATTCCGTACCGCAAATGAGATTCGATTAGAGCGAAGTAAAAGGATCTGACTGTACTAGGGCTAAATTGGTCAGATATTGATCTGATGGCGTAACAATTTGAAGCCAATCGTGATCTTAGGGAACTCAAATTTAAGCCGGCCGTCGATGCACAGTCCCAAGAACCTGTTTTCAGTAACGTTTTTCAGCAAGCCATCACCCATACGAATCTCCCCAAGATCACTTCCAAACGACATAACACTGATTTTCAATACATTTAAAGAAAGCCTATTGGCGTCACATCAGGTCTTAATCTTTTTTAAGTCGCAATTAATAGTATCCTTTAATCTATTGGTAGTTGATATCTCAAATTAAAAAAAAAAACCTCCGGTAATTTTGTCAGTAACGCCTACAATTTAAAAATATCTGGTTATGAATTTTACCAAATTACCCCCTAAATATGCAAAAAAATTTATAAAAACTACAGGTCCGTATTTTAAAAAATTAGCTTGATGGTTCTGAGAAATCGAAACGTTGATTTAGAAAACTGACAACATCTTAGGGTAGATCGTTAAAAAGTGCCTAGAAAGTGTTATTTTTTCTGATATGTCCAAAATAAATAACGTCAGAAAGAATTAAAAACAAAAATCGAAAATTTCGGTTTTTTGCGGAGATATCCGGAAGTACTCGAGATATCTCAAACTTCAAAATGTCAAAATACTGGGCACTAAATTGCGCAACTTTTCCCCGATTTAAACTTTGCTGTATTTTTTACCGTTTACGAGATCCCAATAGTGCGAAGCGAATTTGTTTCACCCTGTATAACGGCATTGGCCCCAGATTGAGCTAGGCAACCCATGTGCGATTTATCAATCTATATATTATCTAACATATAATCTTTGTCATCGTCAAATAACAGATGAGGGTATATATTTCTAATAACGGATCTTAGACTATTATCGGGTCCATATCCAGCCCACTATTCCTCTTCGCACTTTTCTGCATAACAACCTCCAAATTCTCTAGCGCAAGAGACTTACTGGCAATGCTAGTCTTCCTTTATGGGGGATATGTGAGGTGAGGTGTGGGAGCACTGTGTCATGGCTATGTGTATGGTCGGTCTGAGTCGAAATCGATTTTTTTATTGTTGGTGGGTTACTCCTAATAATTATCTTATCTTTGGCAGCCAACTTTTCTATCGCATATCGCCCATATCCTTCAATAACTCTTTCTTTGATGAATCGTGAATCTGAGCTTTAACAGACTCATCATGATTGTTCATAAAAATAAATGACAGGTTGAATATATCTTGTTTCATTTCCTTGATCGAATGGAACAAAGTTTCTTGTCTATTATCAGAGAATCTGGTATGAAGGCTGTAAATGTCATCTATTTTTTGTAAAAAAATTTCCATTTGGAGTCATGGTTACTCAAGGTGTCATAAATTTCAGAAATGATTGGAAGAAGATCATTGTTCTTCTTTAGACAGGTTTCCAGAGCTTCGACATTTTCCGGAGAGATCTGCTATTCTTGTAGGTGTGACATCTTGTCGGAAAGATATTTTAACGTAGGAGAGTCACAAACCCTGCAGAAAAATCTAATATTGTGGTACTTTTGTTAGTAGAGCACCTTTGCTGTTGTCTTATCCAGCCCAGTACAGGTCATATAAAAATTCGGGCGACACTCCCCACTATAGCGAAGTTTATATTTATCCTTTTCTGCGACGACTCTCTGGCAGGAATTACACAGCCATTTCGATATTAGTGTTCGATAATTTTAGATAAAAGTCAATGGAGCTGAACAAAGTCAAGTTTGTCTAAACAGAAACCAATAACAAAACCGAAACTATAAATTAACCAAGAACACACGCACAGCGAAAGTTAGCACGCCGCCGTAAGTTTGGAGTTCAATAATTTTAAATAAAGGTAAAGGTCAAACAGCAGCTAAACAAGGTCAATTTTAATCAAACAGGAAGGCGTAAACTAGCACGTCGGCACGATAGTACGCCTTGTGTACCCAAATTCGCCAAATGCCTCTCTCAATATGAGAATCACCTCAGAAGACCGCAAAGTCTTCGTCGCCCTCGCCAGTGTATGATTCTGGATTTCGTCGCGCGCCCCTTCAATTCCACGATACAGGCTGATGGACGCCGATACCTGTCAAAAGAGGAAAGAAAATCAGTATACGAGTCGCCAGGGGAGGAACAACTAAATGCCCTCGCATTCGCCTGTAGATCGAGAGGTAGACCGTCAATCAGACATGAACTTTAGTATCTGAAAGCTCACACTTTTCGATCAACGCCATGTTATCATGATAATAATGAGTCATGGTTTCGCCGTCCAATTTAACCCTCGCCATCATCTCCTTGACCAACTGAGCAAAATCATGCAACCTAAGAAATGCATTCCTATGACAGGTCATATATCGAGCCGATTAAACCAGCCTCTTGCTGCGTCATGCAATTTCGCCTGCATAAAATACGTTCTCTCATAGTTCGACCATCCATGAATATTGGCAATTTTGTTCAACCACCTGACTACGCTAGAGTCCTGGCTATCAAGATCGTAAGGGTCAATAATTTCGCCACCTGCCCTTGCCCTTGACCCCATACAGCCCGAACTGCAAGCGGACTCCGCTCTTTCGTTGTCACAGGCATACCCTATCGCCTGAATAACGCTCTAATCTGATTTTTCGCATTTGCCATTTCGACTTCCACAATCTGCTGGATACTAGCTGCCAAACCGCCCTACAACAGCTTATGCACCATGGAGACTGTTTCGTCTTCTATCGCCGATTCGCCGTGGTCAACTTTGTTCAATTCAGGCTCGTAATCCCTGACTCGTCACTTCTGCGTTCCTCCATAGGTAATCACTGGAAAACGTCTTTTACACACCAATAAACAAAGTTGTACAAACCCACCACGAATACCTAGTAGAAAAAACAATAGAATAAAATAGGAGCCTAAAACATAATGAAAAAATCGAATGGACAGCATCAAATAATTGCTATAAAAAACCAAAATGGGAAAGAAGAGCCAGACCAAGACAAGATCAAAACAATAACTGAAAATTTTTATGAAGAACTTTATAGCACACAGATAGAAAAACCAGAAAGTCTCAAACAACAAAGAAAAGTTTTGAATGTAGGGTCGGAAGAGATACCAGAAATCACATTAGATGAAATAAATCACGCTTTATCTCAGATGAAGAATAACAAGGCACCAGGTGAAGAGAATGTCATAACAGAAATGATAAAAGAGGGCGGGGAAGTGGTGCTTCAAAAGCTAAAAATAATCTATAACTTATGCCTCCAAGAAGAGAGAATACCCGAAGACTGGAATAACGCAATAGTAGTACTAATTTTTAAGAAAGGATATAACACCAATCTTCAAAACTATCGTCCCATAAGCCTGATCTCCCAGTTTTTCAAGCTGTTTACTAGGATAATTTGTAACAGATTAACTGATAAACTTGACAACTACCAGTCAATGGAACAAGCTGGGTTCACAGAAGAATTCAGTACATACGACCATTTGCTAACGCTTAACATACTAATAGAAAAAGCAAATGAATACAATCTATGGCTAAGCATGGCCTTCATAGATTTCGAAGAGGCCTTTGATTCAGTCGAACACTGGCACTAGAAGAAGAATTAAATAAAGCAAGAATAGACCATCGATACGCAAACATACTTAAAAACATATACTAGAATGCAACATCAATAATTAGACTAAACACAGAAACAGATAAAATAAAAATTGAAAGAGGAATAAGGCAGGGAGATACGATATCACCTAAACTGTTCACCCTGGCCTTAGAAGAAATATTTAAAAAACTCGACTGGAATAACAGAGGAGTTGAAATAAATGGAAAACCACTGACTAACCTAAAGTTTGTAGATGATATAGCGATCATAGCAGACAATAATGAGGACCTGAAACAGATGATCCTAGAATTAAATGAAGAAGCAAAACGAATAGGGCTAAACATGAATATTAAGAAGACTAAAGTGATGTGTAAAGAAGACCCGGAAATATCATTAGAAGGACAGCGGCTTGAAAATATAGAAGAATACATATATCTCGGACAACTTATAATATTAAACAAAACAAATAAAGCTAAAGAAATTGAACGAAGAAGAAGACTAGGATGATCTGCTTTTGGAAAATTAGCTCATATACTCAAAAATAAAAAAATATCGTTGCATCTGAGATCTAGGGTTTTTGATCAGTGTATCCTACCAATACTTACATACGGAGCCCAGACATGAATACTAACGAAGGAGATATCATCGAAACTCAAAGTAATACAGAGAGCAATGGAGCGAGCTATGCTGGATATATCTCTGCGAGACAGGAAAAGAAACGACTGGATAAGAGATAAAACAAAAATAAAAGATATAATTGAAACAGCCACAAAATTGAAATGGGAATATGCGGGACATGTAGCAAGGCGAGAGGATGGCAGATGGAGAACAAAAATTATAAAATGGAGACCATATCTGGGAAGAAGAAACCTAGGAAGACCCCAAACAAGGTGGTATGACGACCTAAAAAAGACCACAGGACTAAATTGGATAAGGGAAGCACAGAATAGGGAGGAGGCCTATGTCCAATTCTGGATGAAGGAGGGATGATGATGATGAAACACAGTTGTAGTGCGCCACAATTCCTACAATAATAATCAGCACACGCACTTATCGTAACTTTGCAAAAATTGTCAAATATCAATCCACTGTTAAGGATAGCACAAAACGTCCGCTAATTGTAGATTTTTTTGTGGTGCCGCCACACAGAAAGAAATAGAAGACTCCAACGTGATTCAACTTGCTGAGAATTGCGCTTTTTAACGTTCTTCACAACATTTAACTCAATCCGTAGGTTATCCGACTTTTGATCTGAAAACAACATTTTTTAATAATTCGGTTTATTTCGCCTTTATTATTACAGCCACTAATATTTTCACCTTAAACCACAGCAAGTACACTCATCATAATTACATCACTTCATGACTCCATTCCGCCGCTGCGCGCCACTAGATCGATATTCACCAATCAGAATACCGCCATCACCCCTTCACCGCGCCGGGTACGCCATGCAGGATTGTCACGTCCTCGCGTATTCCAAAGTTACGTCCGCCAATAAAATTTGCTCGTTACAAAGTATTAAATAAGGATTTGTATCAATGCTAGTTCTATTACGAAAGGCGTTCGAAATCATAAATCATAAACACTGCCGCATATACGATTATTATATAAGGATGGTAACAAAAGTGCGTCAGATATATAATGTATGCTAAATCAAAAATGCTGGGAATTTTCTATATAATTCAAATATCCAATGAGATTGGATAAGGTCATATCTCTTACCGTATAAAGAGAAGAGCTGTTAAACAATGCACAATAATAATGACAAATTAGTTGAGGTGTTGTAACATTTTTTTATAAAACATAATTAAAATCATAAATATTTACGAAGATCGAAATACAGTTAACTTCAAAGTCCATTTATAACGAAATATCTTTATTGAAATAGGTGAAACCTAATATACAATACATCAACAATTCACAACAAAGAATATAGGTAGGCAGATAGTTTCAGTTTCCTAACAATTCTTACTATTATAGATTCTGATAAAGTCTAAATTTGGCTTAGGTACAACCGCACAACCAATCAAAAATCACTTGAATAACCCAAATGAAATTCTATACATACATATACATTTTTAGATTACGTTTAAAAGTAGAGAGAGAAGTCGATAGTTTCACTTCAGGTGGCAGATGATTGTAATCCTGAAAGCCCTTAAAAAATAAGGAATTCATAGAGCTCTTATGATTACTTCTAGCTATGTATATATCATCAGTGTATCTTGATCCGTACCTATGTACATTTCTATTAAAATTGATTAAATCATCAAAATATTGAGGTGCCAGGTGATTAATAATTTTATATATAAAGACCATAGTTGAAAAGTAAATTCGTTTTTGGACCGGAAATCAATTCAAAACTTCAAGCATACCGGAGATTGGAGTAAATCGATTAGCCCTCAGGATTACTCTCATACCACGATTTTGAAGCTTTTGAAGCCCTTGCATTTGATTCATATTGAACATATACAAGATTGAAGCACAAAAGTCAAAGTGAGGCTGAATAATAGCATTATAGACACAAATTCTTGTCTGGATAGATAAACTACTTGAAACTCTACTATAGAAATAAAGTCTTTTTGCGATATTTTTTTGGATGTAGGTACTCAAAGTGTTCCGAAAACTCAAGCAAAAATCAAGCTGACAGCCCAAATACTTAACACATGGCACAATCTCAACCACCTCGCTGCCCACCTGTAAGTTAATATTTGCTGATTGGACCGAAGTTTTAAAGAGATGTTTTGTTGTAAAAATCATGCCCTTGGTCTTACTAACATTCAATTTCAATCTGTTAGCCGATAAATATTTCGAGGTCTCAGCCAAAACTAAATTCATTTTCTGAACAGCTCTAACAAGGTTAGTATCGCTGCATGCCAAGAAAGAATTATCCGCAAACAGATTTATGAACTCACATTTAACAAAAAGCTCAACATCATTGAGATAAAGGACAAAGAGAAGCGGTCCCAAAATAGATCCCTGCGGAATCTCACTATCGGCCTCCCCCGATAATGAATGATTAAATTTTACCCTTTGCTTTCTTCCCCGAAGATAATCCCTAAACCAACTCAACACCCCACCCGTAATTCCATAAGTTTGCAATTTGTGTAACAAAACATAATGTCGATTGTCTCAAAAGCACGTTTGAGATCGAGAAATACACCTACAACATATTTATTAGCATCAATATCAGTCTTAGTTTTATTTAACATTAACTGCAATGCAGATTCACGTGTATATTTTTCACGAAAGCCAGACTGATTATTTATTAAAATAGAATTACTAATAACATGATTTAACAATTGTTGATACAAAATTTTTCCAGAAGTTTCTCTATTGGTGGGAGTGTATTTATTGGCCTAAATTCAACAGCTTTGTTTGTGTTATTTATTTTTTGAATTGGAATAATTATTAAACTTGATTTAAGTTGATCAGGAATCCGACCCGAGCTAAGAGAAGAGTTTACAAGATTTAATATTACATGACCAATTACTTCAAAAATCTCCTTCAAAAATCTACTATTAAGTGTTTCATATATAGAAAACTTGTTGTCGAGATTCCTGACTGCATCACGAAGATCTGCCATTGTTTCTATCTCAAATCTTGACATAGCTGGATACAAGTTATAATTAAAAAAACAATGGGTTTTACATGGTGTTATACTAGTCACAACAGCCTTAATACTGTTTATAAAATATTCATTAAAGTTTTCAGCTATTTTTCGATCATCTCTACATACTTTAATTTCATTATTTACTTCAAAAGTTATACAACTTGGTGTACTACTATTTTTTGAATTAATTAACCTTTTCAATGTTTTCCACATTTCCCTTGAATTATCCCTGTACATATCAATTTTATTATAATAATAGAGTTCTTTTTTAACCCTCAACATATTTACAACTTGGTTTCTAATACTTTCAAAAATTTGCCATTTCACTAGTTTCTCACCATCATCAGTGCCGTTCTTAAATATTTTGTATGCCCTGTCCCTATTTCTTATTTTTTCGCATAACTCATTGTCAAACCATGGTAATCCAGATTTATAGTTACATACTTTCATAGGCGCTACGTTCTCAATTATACATTCACAATTTAAAAGTATTTCTCTGTAAATTTCATCAACATCACTGCGGTCCAAATTCCATTGACACAACATTAATTTAGATTTTATTCTATTTAAATTATTTTCACTTATATCTCTATACTTCTTTACCCGCTCAACAGCAACAAATATATTTGGCAAATTTACAGTTATAATAGAATGATCTGTGATTTTTGGTTCATCATGAACATCAGCGATAATATTATCGTAATTAGTTAATACATAATCCACTAAAGTCTCGCTCGTATTCGTTACTCTGGTCGGCTCTGAAATAATTTGATTTATGCCATAAGTGGCAATCAACTAACAGATCTATGTTAAAATAAGTACACATTTTTTATCTCTAGAAAATACACTATCAAAAATCTCTTCCAAGCCATCCACAAATGAAGCATCTGAACTTGAAGGCGAGTGGTACAAACATCCGATGATCCACACTGAAGATATAAACTCAACTTTTACTATAATTAAATTTCGAATCCTTAGTAAACATCGTTTGCACAACACGTTCAGAGCACTTTGTTATTTTTGAGAGTCCTTTACTGATAAATATAATTTTATAACCGCTAAATTTTCGAGTGTTACACGTTCATTCCAAATCAGCTTTTACCACGAATACACAAAGCAAAATCACTCTTAAAATGCTTTTGAATACACCGAACGCAACACAATTTTAGCGAAAACGTAAACTTTGTTAGAAGAGACACATTCACGCTTTTAGCTCAAATTATTTTCAGGAATTTTCCATTTGTTATGTTCAGACTATCTGACCGAAAATAATAAAATATTAGTCGATTATGGAGGTCTTGTTTATTTTATGATTATGTTGAACAACGTTACTGGAGACCTGTATTTGTTTGTATTAATATTTTTGGTCAAGTCTGAGTATTTGTAGCAAGCGAAAGAAAATACGAATTCCCGCGGCGTTGTTTCCTGCGACCCAACAGTAAAACAACAAAATGTATTTTCTTTATTTCCGAAAACGATGTTTCCGTTTGGTCGTTCCGAATGCGCTAGAGATTATTGTGTTAAGCGCGATCGATAAATAATTCTAATGGATATATTGTTTTTCTGTAGGGGAAACCGGGACTTGTTAGAACCTTTTTTATACTGTCATTGTTCCTGATAGCTTGAATAAAATGAGTTTAGTCTAATGTCGATTAATCTTTTGTTAAAAAAAAAACAAATAACAAGAAAAACTCTGTAGAGATAGATAGCGTATTATAGTGAAAAATAATATTTCTATCTGCTTTCCAAAAAGACATATTTCTATTATCAGTTTTACACTTTTATATCTATAGACACTCGTTTTAAATTATTTTTGATGTAAGGTATCATCAACCTTTTTTTATCTTGTGTATGTTCTTCTGAGTTTTTTGTTATTTCATATTTTGTTTATATTACTCTATTAGTTTTTCCTTTCTTATAACTTATTGTAGCCTTTTATTGTTTGCTCAATTATTTATAATTATAAGGTTTCATTTTGGTTACTAATTTAGAGTTAATATTGATATGAGGTTTCAGGCCCTTTTTTAATATTTGATAAATAAGTTTCCTTGAAAGTAAAGTTAATTTGATTTTTTCCAATGTTTTGCTCTTGAAATAGGACCTAGTAAGACCACGGCAATACTTTGAGTGGCTCATGATTTTTTTCTTAAAGACCGAAGCAAACAAAAATCATGGTGAATAGCTGAAGCGGTCAGTGATATATTAATATTACTTAAACGATCGAAGATAGATAACCCAAGAAACATTTTAAATGCAAATTGGGACCATCAGCGCTTTAAAAAAAGTTTTAAATTGACGTGCTTGAGCCTGTTCTAAGCCAGGTTGAAAAAGGGTGAAGGGAAGGAGTAACAACCTCGTAAAAAGACCAGGGTTCATCTGGCCCGGATGATAGCACCAAGTCAGGGCCCCTGCCAGGGTACGGCGAAGCTACTGCCTTGCAGGACGCATGTTGGTTCGTCAAAGGCTAGGGGAAGATAACCCGGAAGAAAAATTCTTGGTCCTCCAGGCTGGGGGTTATGGCAATTGGCTAGCTCCTCATTACATGTAAAAAAGCATAAAATGCTAAAAATCCTGGCAGACAGCCTCGGATGATAATGGACCTTCTTTGAAACGAACACGGCAAAGGAATAAGGAACTGAGAATTGGAAGCTATAATGTACAAGGATTGAGGGAGAAGTTAGAAGACATTATAAAGGGAATACAGCGAATGAAGATAGACATAGTTGCACTAACAGAGACAAAAAAGAAAGGAAACGGAATTGAATTAATTGGCATCCATATATACAGCGGAGTTAACAAAAACACAAGAGCATGTAGGGGTGTCTCTATACTAATAAACAAGGAATATCATAAAAACCTTACAAACTGAGATGCAATTAATGAAAGAATTGTAACCACAAATCTAAATATCCATGGACACAGGGTATCTATATTAGCGACGTATGGCTCCAATGAAGATGCACCACAGCTGGAAAAAGATGAGTCTATAACCAGTTAGATGACACACTTATCAACATGGGAGACCAGCGCGAATATATTGTACTTGGAAGCAAACATGCTCGCCAAAATGTCCTCATCGCACTCTACCTTAGACGTCCCCCAAGGCAAGGCTCTCCCCGCCATATCGAACATCAACACTACCATGGCAGAAGTCAGGTTTCATCACTGTGATATTCGTAAAATCCTTAAAGAACTAGATACGCAAAAGGCATCAGGACCAGACGGAATACCTGCCATCGTGGTAAAGAATTGCGCCAATGAACTAACACCCGTATTTGACTTACGGAAAAGGGATTTATCCATCTTCTTGGAAAGTAACTCGAGTGCAACCTGTTTCAAAAAAAGCCAAGAAAACCACGCCTTCAAACTATCGCCCAATTGCCTTGCTTCCAATAATCTCCAAAGTCATGGAACGTGCAGTCAATCAGCAACTACTCGAGTACCTCGAGAACAACAGAATAATCAGCGATAATCAATACGGCTTTCGCAAAGAGAGATCGACAGAAGATATATTGGCCTATGTCACTCATATATGGAGTAGAGCAATTGAGAACTACGGAGAGTCTCGAGGGATTGCGTCGGATATTTCGAAGGCATTCGACAGAGTTTGGCATGACGGACTGCTCAACAAACTGCCATCCTTCGAACTGCCAACCTCTCTCTGCAGCTGGCTTGCCAGTTTTCTTAAGAACCGATATCTGCACGTTGCAGTTGATTGACACATCTCAGACACATTCACCATTAACGCGGGCGTGCCTCAGGGCGCAATACTTTCACCAACTCCGTTCCTCATCTATATTGAAAACCTGCGGGCCGAAACGAATAATCCTGTTTACAGTTTTGCAGATGACAGTACCCTTGTCTCCCAATTTAGATCAGAAAAACTTTTACCAGCGACTGAGACTTATCACCGCAGACAGGAGCAGATTACAGCAATTAATCAAGACCTGGAGAAAGTTCAAACTTGGGGAGACAGAAATTTGGTCCAGTTCGATGTAGCAAATACTCAAGCAGCCACGTTTACCAAGAGGGCCAATACGGCGGGCGCTGACATCATTATGGCAGGATCGACCATTCCTTCATCCTCGTCAATCGGACTGCTGGGTGTCTCGGTCAACAGCAATATGTCATGGCATGACCACGTTGCTAACATCGCAAAATCAGCCTCCCAGAAGCTTGGTGCGCTATTTCGCAACAAAAAGCTGTATACACCGCAGCAGTTGCTCTTGCTCTACAAAGCGCAAATAAGACCGTGCTTAGAATATTGCCTATTGAATCCGTGCTTGAATATATCTGGGGGGCCTCACCAAAGCACATCCTAAAACTGCTGGATTCCATTCAGAAGAGTCTCGTCGGCGACACGGAGTTGACTCGGAATCTGGATAGTCTGGAACACTGCAGACATGTGGCCGAGATGTCCCTGTTTTACAAATACTTTCACGGCAGATGTTCCAAGGATTTGGCCCGCCTCATTCCACCCCTGGCATTGCCTGTCAGAGAGTCACGACGGGCGGCAAGAGCGCGCACATTCGTCGTTCAACTGAAATCACCTAGAACATCGCTTTACAAGAACTCCTTTGTCTAGCTCACTGCATCGCTGTGGAACTCACTCCCTCGACATCTGTTTTCCCCTAATTACAACCTACAACTATTCAAGAACCGTGTCAATCAACATCTTCGTACACACACCGGTCGTCGAGAGCCATAGGATCTCCCCTTAGTGTGTGTGTGTGTGTGTGTGTGTGTCACTGCCATAAAGAAAAATACACCAATCCTTTAAAGCTCATTCTCTAATCTCAATCACCCCCCTTTTTCATGCTTTTCTCCTACCTTAGATCATTTGGTTCACCCTTGCGCCCTCTTCTGTTGCAGCTGAATTCCATTGAAGAAATTGTCGAAGTAAACACTGTGATATTTCCCGACCAATGAACGAGCGAGATCTTTCACAACTCGGCTGCCAAGATTCGATTCTGGCTTATCGTCCCAAAAAGAACCACAAATATTTGTAATCGTAATAGAGAAAAAACAGAAAATTCTTCACACACCTTCAATGTATAGATGCACTAACATCATCATATTATTTTAGTTAAAAATAGTGTTCAACTCATCTTTCATAATAATTCTGTTGATACGTAAATCCTCAAAAATAAACACTCGTCAGCAACCTTGAAAACATTGACATTCCAGAACAAATAATGTGTTGCCGGAACGTGGGATGCAGAAAAAGCCCGCGCGCGCGGCTGGGATTTGGTGTTACACAGTGTGCAAGAGTAGTTCCGTCCAACGCTCACTAGTGTGTGGAACCACCGGGACTGAAAGGGTTAAAATTCCTAGGACGCTGAAAATTTTAATGTGGCAATTAGCGTTTTAACATACTTTGTAAATTCCAACCTGCTCCAAATTAGGATAATTCAAATTGGTTCAGCTAACATGGTTTCTGCATTCCAGTCCCAGGTGAATATTCTTAATAGAAACGCCCCCCGGCCAAGGTTTTCTTTTTAGAGCAAAGTGTTGGGGGACCTGTTTTTGAAGCATGCAACTAGTGGGTGATGATCCTTGTAGTTAGTCCATCTAATTTCGCGTTATAATGCAGTCGGAAAGTAAGCTGCGCTTCGAGTCTTATTTCGGGTCTGGCGAAGTTAAACACATTTTTGGATTATACTCCAATAGTATGGTATTTTATTTTAGTAAGGCATGTGATAGAGACTATTGTCGCATATTTTCCTGAATTTTCCTTAGGCAAAATAATTTAAATTTCGGCGCGATTCGGGCAATATGTTTTGAAACTTTAATTTCAATCTAATTTTTTTTTTAAATAAAATTATTATTTTTTTTGATTGCTCTCTTGGCGAACTAGTACGGACTGGAGTTATTTTTGAATCAATTTATAAAATTATTTGTTGAAATAATTTAACGAGAATCAGTTACATTATCGTTCATCAAAGAAATGTCGTAAAACCGCAACAAAATGCAATGAGTTAACAGATATATTTGCAGAGATCATACTGTGGTAAAATGCGTCCATTGGGCAGCGAGACTAGTACCTAACTACTAGGTTAAATATGAAGTGTACTTAGTTGATTACGTGACATATTTCATTTATTGTTCTTTCCAGTTGGAATATATATTTTTTGTTCATCACTTTATTACTAATTCTATGTATAGTTTTCAATAAAATAATATCAGAATGGAAACAATTTCAGCTCATAATGGAAAACTTGTTTCCAGCATGATAACAGCCTTCGCTCGAAAAGACTTAAGCGGGCCGATTGCGTACATTTCTGGTAAAATCAGGATTACACAGTAATAACGGTTTTAAGAACATTAAGCTTTCTTAAAGCATAAGTCGTTTATTTAAGACAATAAAGGCGTTCTTTAGTAAATTACCTAAAAGTTTTCGAGGATCTAGAGTAATATATAAACAAAGATCGTTATTATTTCAAATTAAATGTAGGAGTGGCAATAAATTGTTAAAATAATATAGCTATTTCAAGAGATTAAATAAATGAAATTATTTGAATATTATAAATGAACCAGTGAACCTTGGCAGAACAAAAACTATTGTGGTTCTTAATAGTTCGTAATTAGGTGAGTAGACTACAAATGAGGTAACCAGCATACTATCGATTGGGTGGAAATTCCATTTTTAAATAGTTCAGTGGTACCTGCTTTAAAAATAGGATCTATGCGGGCATTACTAGCGTTTTATAATCATAATAACACATATGAAGCACTAGCAAAGATGTCTTAATAAGGCTTTTAAATATTGGCTGCAACGATATCTTGTAGTCCATGATAAAAGTGATGTTCCTTGGGAACAGTTATCTAAATTTTCAAAGAGAGGAAATTATGCCGCTAGATTAGGGGGAGGTGCTGTTATTTCTTATTTTAAAAAACCTCTTAAGAGAATAAAAACAATAATTAGTAATAGGGGGGCGGACACAACTTCTTGAAGATCATATGACTTGATATTCACATATGTGCAAAAATCAGCATTAAATGACAAAACTATCAAAAATGTACTTGTGTCAACGTAGCAATAATTTAATTCTTTGCGCCTCTTTTTGCACATATTTTGCGAAGCTATGCATAGGTAGTTACAAATTATGTACACCATCGTACGAGAGGTTATAAATTGTATAGCCTTTGGAATGAAGGTGTGAAAATATGGGCAAAAAGAGACGCCTAAGTCATAAGAAGAAGCGTCAGTATGAAGAGTAAACATGCGGTTAAAATCGGGACATGACAAAACTGGAGCGATAACAAGAGCTTTCTTAATCAATTTAAAAGATTCCTGACAATCTGGAGTCAAATCCCATGTTATATTCTTCTTAGTAAACCGAGTGATAGGGACAATAACAGAAGAAAAGTTAGAAACAAACCGTCTGTACCTGAAAGCGGTTCCAATAAAACGTCAGATCTCAGTCACATTCTTTGGTGGTGATATATTGATAATAGCCTGCACTTTCTCTGGATCGGGTCTTAATTCTTTAAAATCCACAACATAACCAAGGTATTTCAGTTGGGGTTTAAAAAAGTGACATATCTCGTGAGAAACCTTTAATCCAGCTTCTTCTAAACGGTCAAACACAAGACCTAAATTTTCAAATGATCCGAAAAAGTCTTGGAAATAATAATTATGTCGTCCAAATATACCATGACGTTGTTTTCCAAGTCAAGACACGATCAATAATACGTTTGTCAGGTAGCAGGCGCATTGGTTAAACCAAAAGGCATGCGCACAAAATAGAAAAGATTTCGACCTGGAATAGTGAATGCTGTAATCTCACGAGAAAACTCATCAAGGGGTACCTGCCAGAATGCTATCAATGGAGCTGATATAATGTGCATCCCGGAGACGATCTAAAATGGCTGAAATATAGGGAATGGGAAAACTGTCCTTTTTAGTGATAGTGTTGACCTTTCTAAAATCGATACAAAAGCGATAATCATTGTCTTTCTTGCGCACCAAACATACAGGACCAGACCAGGGACTTTTTGATGGTTCTATTACACCTAGCCTTAACATTTCATGTACTTCCTTATGGATAACCGCCTGTTTAAACGGAGAGACGGGGTAATAACGCTCTTTAATAGGTCTTGAGCCAGGTTCTAATCTATTACATGCTTAGCTACTTTACAGTAACCAAGACCAGTACCCATTAAAGAAAATTTCTCCTTTGCCAGCGAATCAAGAGCGGATCTTTCAGAAACACCATCCACAATACTACAAATTTCAGGAAATTTATCTGAAAAATGCCAAACATTTTTTCTCAGATCAGGTACAATGTCCATGGTTTTCCAAAGATCGATACCTAAAATAAATCTATGAGCTAAATCTGGAAGTACTAAAATATGTACTATACGTGTCTTATCCAGCAAGGTGACGGGTGTCTGAAAATAACCTATACTTAAACAAGTCTGGCCATTAGCAACAGTACAAGTTGTCTGATTTTTAATAAGTTTCAAACCAAAACCCTGTAAAATTTCTTAACCAGGTTGACCAACAATAGTCCGAGAAGCTCCAGAATCTAGTAAGTCTAAAATAGGATGACCTAAAACAGAAATTTCCAAATATGGGCGCTCATCTCCGTACGCATATGCAATAATAAAATCCAAAAGATTTTTGTTGGGGAAGTCAATGTCATTGGTCGGTGGAGTGGAAATATCAGGAGAGGTCTGCCGACCTAACGACTCTCCCGAGTATCTCGTTTCCCGAACTGGAACACTTTGGACAATTTCGAGTAGTCACATCTGGAGTACCACAACAATAGCAATGGATCTTTTTGCGGCTAGGGCATTGTTGATTTAAATTGCCCGTCTAGTTGCAGTTCCAACAAGTAACTAGACGTCTGGAAAAAGAAGGTCTCTCTGTTGGTGCTCGTGCTGCTGGTAATGCAACTACATCGATGAGAGGTGGATGATCACTGTATAAACTAGAAGTAGATGCATCAGAAGCGATAAAGGCAAATTTGGGTTCAACAAAATTTTGTCGTTTCCTAAATGGAATGTAATGATCAGCTCGGTTCTTTTTAGCCTCAAGCTTAAGACACTCAGTTTCCAGCTCCTCCAATGAATTAACAACAGGAAGCTGAGTTGTATAAAGTGGAGACAAATTTCTTCAAATGATATCCAGTTGAACATCATCGGACATACCTCCATAACGCCTAAACAAAGCACTCAGTACGATTAGCATGGAACCAATTCAAGGCTCTGCCAGAAAACAATTCTATAGCTGACTCAAATAACTCCTGTTCAGATATACCTCTAGCAATACGTATCTCAGGAACTCTTTGTGAATCGAAAGTTGTTTTCAGTCACCTGAAAACTTAAGATTGCATTTTTCAACACGAGTTTTAAAAGTACCATAGTGACAAGAACGAATTTTAGTTGGTGTGGAATTAGTTGGTGGCTTATTAGAATCCAAACTAGAATAAGAAGAGTCTGAATCCGAATCATTTAACTGTGTTTTACTTAACAAAGCACTCAAATTTTTATCAGCTTTTAAAAGTGAATCTCAACTATCCAAAGCAGATAATATTTCAAGCAAAGAATCAGATCTAATTTTTAATTGTTCTTCTTTAAGGTTACTAGTAGGCATTCGATTAATTCGATTTAACAAGTGAACGAGATGTGACTGAATACGTTCAAAATTAGATTTAGTCTAGTCTTCCGATATACTGGTAATTGAAGTTTGGAGATCTTTTAATGTTGTCAAAATATATTCAATTTCGCTGTCAAATTTAAGCTTATATGGTGGATAATTTAGAGGTTTGCCTTTCTTTTCTAATTGTAAAACTGGACGTAAAGCTGCTCGTAACTGTTCAACAGTTTTTGAATCATCAGCTGGCAGACCACGAATACTAAATTCATAAACAAGTATTTCCTTTTTAAGATAAATTAATTAATTATAATCATATAAATTAATTAATTATAATCATATAATAATCCATCTTTACTGACTCAATAAAATAACAAAATTATAAACGAATAAAAAAATAGTATGTAAATAAAAATCAGAAAATAATTAAAGTAGCTGTCCTCTTCGGAGAGCTCAATATGTAAATTAATACGCAATATTAGAAATATCAAAATCGCCCAGTAATCAACAGATACAATAAGATATGAAATACTAAAGAAATATTAAATCACTAGTCCTCAAAATAATGTCCATACAATACTACCAATTAATGAAACTCACCCGGTGAATAAATCTAATAAGGCATACAGGACGGATATTAGAATCATCAATTTTGTAAAGAAAAGGTCTTTTAAAAAAGTAGGCCCCTTAGTTGGGCGCCAAATTTGCAACACGATTTCCGTGTTAAAAGGTAAAGATTTTAATTAAAACAAACCTAACACCGGAGAGTCGTGTTTGCAATACCCGGCTCCAGGAGTGGAGTTCATGAGCGCCATCAGTTCTACCAGCTAAACTGGAAAAGCTCCGCTGGTGTTGTACAGGGTTGTTAGGCACGTTTATCGAACAAGAAACACAATCTTAACTTAACAAGAAAACACAATCTTATCTTAAGGATCAATCTATTGACTTCTAGTTTTTTTTAATTTAAAACAGCAACAATCTTACAGTGAAATTTAAAAGCAATTTTAAAGCAAAGGAATGACCAAAAAAAAACTATTACTTACGTAATAATAAGGATACAATAAGAAGATTGTACTCAGAACAATTCTGTTGGTAAACTCGGTACTGTATGCTTTACACCTAAAAGCTCTAAACACTACAATCCGAACTGTTCACTTTCGTTTACCTAACTATACGTATATACGTATGCTTGAACTAGTAGCTGCATTAATTATCAATGTAGCAATAATAATATTATCAATCAATAAACCGCCACAATAATTAAATCAATCGACCACATAAATGAATAAAAAAAGAATAAAATTAATGAAAGCTATCTTAAAGCTTGGCCGTCAATGCTTGATTTATATTTAGATATTAAGAACGATTATATCAATCGGCAAGAAATACAAAATAAAAAATATAAAATTAATATCAACGATACCCCGTTAGATCCGGTTGAAGGTCAGCTGCTAAAAAGGCGGCAAGCTCAACAGTTCAGGAGAAAGTTCAACCCCTCTAGAATGAGAGAGAGTCCTCTGCTCAAAAATGTGAACGTGAGCCAAAGTTAGTGGAACCCAGTCGTGAAACCTTGTAATGGCTTCTGGCCCCGGTCGATGGGACTCGATAGCCCGGTGGTAACACTTGCAGTGGGATAGCCCGGTGATAAAGCCCTCTCTCGAATTGGAGGGTTGCTGGAGGATCAACTGCCTCGGTTTTGTAAGATGAGCTCGGAAAGCCTCTAGTGCAGTACGAATATCCCAATAACTTGGTAGTGTCAAGCACTAATTAGGGACTCAATCACATATTCCCTAGAAGGGTAGTATTAAACGCAATGCAAAAAGTTGAGTCACCTATGACTGCATTAATAGCAAAACGCTTCCTCTATTCCCGATAGGTATTTCTAGAAAAACGAGGCATCGGTTTTAATCAATTTGCCTTTGCCACGTCCACGGAATTAGAGAAAAAAGCGTCGAATCAGAAAAAGTGGTAGTGCCGAGAAATGCCGAACAAGTCGATACGAGGAATAATTCTAAGATAATAAACCATTTAGTTCTCTTTTATTATTTTGGTAACACGACGGCGGAAACCACAATTAATGAGCTAAAATTAAATTTTCCAATAAATAATAGAAAATATTCCTAAACGAAATAATAAACCTTTAAAAATCGAAATCGACAGCAACAATTATGGGAAAATTGCCCATTACTACTATTCAGGGCTACCAACCGAATATAATAAAGGCTACAACATACCACGTGAAAAGATAAATATTAGTATCTCAATGCAATTCAGTGACCCCAAAAAGTTATCAACCTGAGATTAGAAGTGAAATATTCAAACCGAAAGTAAAATATGAATTTGACTGATCTAACGAGGCTCAAAAGTAGGTTTTATTAACTCAATTCTTAAGAATAGAGAACGGCAAGCAAACATGATTATTAATGTAATATAAATAATTAAAGCTAGACTAATAACATAATATCTTATTTTAGTTGTTTGATCAAACCTAAGCGAGCCACAAATTATCAACTAAAATACATATAGTCACAAAGTGCCTGAGGATAACATAAGAGAAAGGAATGATCAAAATAGCTACTTAAAGCCACAACAGTGTTATAAAAACTAGTACATATATATCATTAACCTGTATGTAGAATAAAATTAATTTGCATTAATAAATGCTGCACCATTAAGATTAAGCTTATTGACAACAAATCGAATAAATTAATTTAAAATTAATTAACCGAAGAGGTTAATACTCAATAATTCTTACTACAAAATATAGCATCTTCTGTTGCTAAATGCAGCATATAAAGTGTAATTTAAAATCTTTTATAGTGGCAAAATCAGACTGTTACAAAACCTTCTTAAGATTGGTAAATGATGCCAACTTAACCTACCTAATATAGTCCCCTGACATACTGAATGGACACCCTTTATACAGGGTGCTTATTTGAAAGCTTTCCCATACGCAATGCAAATTTTTTCGAAATATAAATACTACTGGTAATAACGAATTAGACACAAGGCAGGAAGTAACATGTGCTTAAAGAAATACTCTACGAGAATAACCTATGATTATAATTATCGCTTCAGGCAACGTGCGCCGCTGTACAACTATAATAACGCATCGACAGTAACAATTTGAGCCGAAAGCGACAAGGACTCTAAATGGGTATGTCGTGTATATTTGGCATTAATAATTATCTAGCAAAAGATAAAACCGGTCCCATTTGCTTTGCTTACTACTCTGCGTCAATGTCGCTACTAAATATAACATGTTACATATAACAATATGCTTAAATGCTAATAAGTGGGAGAGGGTGGCACTCACAAATTTAAAACATGCTCTTCCTCGGGAAAGCAACATATTTATAGTCAGCACGTTGCTGTTCCTTAATAATGGGAAAAATTAGCGGCCAAAGAAAATTCTGGCATCGAAAATGTCGTAAGCGTTTACATCGTTTGCCAAATAACAGTTATAAAATGTCGATAATGAAAATTACAAAGAAAAAACAGAAGACCCTTATAATGCGTTTGGGTAGGATTATTTTTTAATTAAAGATTTTATCTGTAAATGAATGGCTGATTGGATGTAAAGAAGGGCCAAATTAGAAATAGGGAAACTGTCCGTCAGGGCGGAGTTTGCATTGTTTGGCCTTGTCTATTACTGAGTTTCGTTTGTTTGTGTCGATTTGTCTCTGATATCTTTTCTTGACATCTATTCATCTTTATACTTTGATTCCAATATTTTGTTAAAAAAATAAATTATTTATGGCTTTAGGTTTAGGCTAACTCACACGACACCGACGAAAATCGAGAATTTTAAACTTATAATCAATTGATTATAATAAACACTCGTGTCGTATCCAGACTCCATAAATTTCAATCCCCGTTAACAAAATACTGGCACAAATTTTGACGATACCTCTTAATATGTTCGCTGCGACTTAAAATGCTTTGGTGCTAACGAACTTGTTAAATATCTGAGGTGAGGTATTTCTTTCACAAATTCAAGTAAGTTTGAGCAAAAATTAGGGCCACAAAGGCCATGACGTATAAATAAGTTATACGCACTGAGCCCTATTAAGTCGTTGACCTAGCACTAAAATGATATTAAGGGTTGGCGTTTGGCGTCTGCTTTAAGTTAGTTATAGAACCTCTACCGAGACATGGATGAAAAAGTGGTTTCAACTACAGTCAATTTTATAAGAATCAAATAAACGTTCAAGTCAGGTTGAAATCGTTGAAGTAAATGTAGTCAATTAGATATTCTATAAGCATTTAAATCCCTTTGAAGTCGAAAACCTCAATGCTAAGTTTGCAGTTTGGCAATTTAAATTACCATATATATCATATGAACCAAATAAAAATGTCCATTAGGCCATTATAATATGTATTTTATGGCTGATAATACGACTCTATAAAATAATATTTATAATTCAGAAGAGTCGTTGTTTTAATCTCAACAAAAAATAATTTAAATGATGCATTAACATGGGTAAAAGTATTTGGATATATGTTTATTGTTATTAGTGTACAAATATAATAAATGAAATATTTGTAACGCTTTAAGTATTTTTTATAATTTTAGGAAATAATAAAATATAACTAGAATATTTGTGTAGGGTTGTTTGCGGCAAAGCTATACCTTTTAAACTAGAACCACCTTATGTGTAAGAGCTCCGCAAGATAAGCGTATTTTTTTCATAAATTTAAGGAAAAGCAACTGATTCTAATTATTAAAAAGCAAGTATATGTCTTAAAAAACTCAATCTTAAATAAATAAGCTGTGCTATTTAAGAAAAAATTCTAAATGAATTAATATATAGGCTGTACTATTTAAAATAATATAAACTCTATCTAGGCACATAATAAGTTCTGAGCTGCTTGGATAACTTATATGTTCATTAAATTTGGAGTGCGCACGATACTGTATACGCTTAAGAGAAGAAGGAGTCGGGTTCGAGAAGACAAATATCGTGGATCGTGGATGTAAAAACCGCTTATAAACTAGCTAATAAATCAGTTTCAGATTTCCAGCTGCAGCAAGACAACCGTACGGTTACAATAAAAGGCGTTTAGAAATATTATCTTTTCGCTGTCATAGTGCAGTGAGAAATACTCGTTTTATTAAAATTCTTCTTCCCAGCTTCCTGCACATAAGTGGTTCAATAACAAATAATAACAACACAATTTATCATTTTGTCGTTAGAAATACAAAATGCATTGGCAAAGAAATAACTTTAATTTTAAAATTTGTATTCGGTTTATTTTAATAGTGTTTTATAGTGTATTATAGTGGAATGAAAGAAAAAAATCGTGGATATTCATCGAATGAGCCTGCAGTCTACTTAATATTAGTTAATATTTATTGCGTATCACAATTTAAAAAAAAGGATTTTAAAAATCTAATTTGAGTGTATTGGCTCTTCCTACGCAGGTAGTAAACACAAACGAAATCTATTCTGTACTCGATGGTACTATTTAATAAATGTGTTTCTTAAATTGGTCTATATATTATATACATAAAAATGCAAAAGCGTAGTTCTTTTTCGAAAGACCATAAAATTCATATGGGAGCTTCCCGGCCTTAATTAGAAATCAAGCTCCCATATGAATTTTATGGCCTTCCAAAAAAGAACTATTGAAACGCCCCTGACCCCGGGTACACCTTTTTGCACCCAAAAGCCAGCAACTTTGTTGGTTGTGGTCGTAACAATAATAATAATAATAAATATTATTTACTGTCGGCTAAGACCCTGTTTAATTGACGTTGTTTTGTAGTAGGTTCTAAAGTAGATGTTTGTGAAACGATTATCTCGAATAATTACAATTTGTTAAGTGACCAATCAATACTGGCAATAAAATTTTGATCTGTAAAAAAACTGGAATACAACATTAAATGAATTTACCTATTAAATGAAACATGTACATAAGAAAGAAACACATTATTTGCGAGAATTAAGTTGCGATATTTCAATCAGGCCCCGAACCAAGAAGTAAACCGTGACCGCTTAATAAACAAATCCAAAGTATGTGCCCTTACACTGTGCTCTACGCTCGACACATTCACATTACTCATTCGGAAAATATAATAATATGCATACCACCTCGTATACATGCACATACTAAAGATAATTAGTAACAAGCTGAGAGCGTAGCTGATAAGATCTGACCAAGACGTATAATATATATATTTTTAGATACCCCCACGGAATTACGTCACAAGGTTCTTTTGGGGGGGTTGTCCCGAAGGATCCTTTCGTGTCCCGTAGGCTCTTTTTGCGTCCCGTAGGACTATTGTACCCTTTGTTTAAGAATCTTAACACTATTAGCCCAACTTGTTATTCGGATATAAGAGAGTTTAAGTTTACGTTAACATCTTTGGTCACAATCACCTCCCCGTCCGAAATCTAACTAAAACCGCGCAATTTACGAGAATCTGATCACCATATAGCATGAGGTTTTGAAAGTACGACCGTCCCTTAAAATGATGTCTAAATATTAAATCGTAATGAATTTAAGAGAACCCAAATAATTTACTTATCTGTAAAGAAGCCGTCTGGACTCCCCTGCGAGTTGCGCCTATGGCTGAGGTTTTAGGATTTGTTCTTAATTTTATTTGGCTCCGGAAAATTACT
>MU186120.1:0-42510 GCA_016904865.1 Pissodes strobi | reverse complement strand
TTGATTTTCATTCAGGTCCGGGAAAGCACCACCTGTCACCGGTTTCGCCTTTCACAAGGCTCTGATAGGGTTAAATAGGAATTTATTAATGAGCCATTCGGGGTAAGAATTTTGTTTTAACATGATTTTTAATTTCCTAAATTTTTTGTTACGTAAGAGGGAAGACATGCTTTCCGCATCCTTTCTCTTAAACCAATTATTAAATTTATTTTAATTTTTTTTTGTGTGATATGAATGAAAATTCATATATCTACCAGATTATGTTGGTTTGGTGTACCAATCTAGTTTTATGATACTGTTTTCAGTTCTCTGAACTTTAGTATCCAGAAATGGTACAGCATTTTCATTTTCTGTTTCTATTGTGAATTGAATGTGGTTGTCATAACTGTTGAAAACATCTAAGATGATTTGTGTTTTGTTTGTTGGAACCATAGTTATGATGTCATCCACAAATTTTTTTAAAAACGGTAGTTGATATTCAAGTTTTGGAATGCATTCGTCTAGTAGATCATCCATTAGTTATTGAGATGCTATGGGGGAGATTATTGCTTCCATTGGTATGCCCAGAATTTGCTTGTAATAATTGTTCTCAAATTTGCAATAAGTTGAATCAAATATGAACTCTATAATTTCCACAAACTGTTCTTGAGATAAATTAGTTTGATCAGTGATCTGTGGCCAGTGCTTTATGATACTATTTTTAATTAAAATGTAAGGTATATTGCTGTACAAAGATACAACATCCAGGCTAACAACCACATAATCTAGAGGTATTTGTCTATTGTTAACAAAATTGGCGAAGGCGAAACTATCACTAGTATAGTACTCATTGATTTTATTGTACGCTCTGGTTAGTATATCTGTTACAAAAGCTGACAGCCGACTATTTGGTGCATTTATTGATGAAATAACGTTTGGCACTGTATTTTTATGGATTTTTGGTAAACCATAAAATTTTGGTGATACTTGGTTATAAATAGTGAGCTATTTGGCTTGTTCTAAAGTTAAGATTTTTTGGTTTTTAAGTTTACTTACAATTTTGTTAGCTTTTTATTGCAGGGTAGATGTAGGGTCTCTATTAAGAGATTTATAATATGTGTTGTCATTTAATATTTCTAGAGATGTAGTTATGTACTCGTCTTTTTTGATTATTACTGTTACATTCCCTTTATTTGCCCTTGTGATTAGTAGGTCAGGATGTGCCTTAAAATTTTTTTTTTGTTTTGAAAAATAAATGCCTTAGTTATGAACTGGTTGACTGATAAAATTTGTTAAAACATTGGTTACCTTTGATCTTATGATATTTCTACTATTTGCTGGATACATGTTATGAATGTTTTCCACATCTGCTAGCAGTCTTTTGATGATTAGGTTTGATACTGAATTTATGCCAAAGAGATAAAAATTGTTTGATATCATTTGGTATGTCACATCCAGAAAGGTCTCTTATTCAATTTTCTTTAGTGTTTAATATACTATTATGTTGTATAGTCTTTAAGTTATTGAGTTTTTTTTTTAATTTTTTTAATGCGTTTGAATTTTCTTTCATATGAGTTATTTTGAAATTGGAAAAATTGTTTGAGTGTTTCTCTTGGAAGAATTGAGTCTAATTTTTTATGTAAATCTGTTAAATACCTTTCTAGTTCATTCCTTTAATTGTGTTGTTAATTTCTAAATTAATAATCTTTCTGTCCAACCTTGAGAAAAAATCCATCGTTTCCTGTCCATTCCTGCCATTGTTGGTTCCAATTAGTTTTGGCAAATTTTTGGTATTATTTTTGATATGTGTTGGAGTTATGCCTTTGGTCCTGCAACTTAAGAGAAAGATTCTTCTGTTCTTGAGAGACGCCATTTTGTTGTTCAGAGATCCCCATTGTTTGATTCAACTTATTGCAAATTTGAGAACAATTATTACAAACAAATTCTGGGCACACCAATGGGAGCAACAATCTCTCCCATAGCATTTCAATACGTAATGGATGATCTACTAGACGAATGCATTTTAAAACTTGAATACCAACTACCGTTTTAAAAAAAAATTGTGGATGACATCGTAATTATGGTTCCAACAAACAAAACACAAAATATCATAGATGTTTTCAACAGTTATGACAACCACATTCAATTCACAATAGAAACAGAAAATGAAAACGCTGTACCATTTCTGGATACTAAAGTTCAGAGAACTGAAAACAGTATCATAAAACTAGATTGGTACACCAAACCAACATATTCTGGTAGATATATGAATTTTCATTCATATCACACAAAAAACATGAAAATAAATTAAAAATCATGTTAAAAGAAAATTCTTACCCCGAATGGCTCATTAATAAATTCCTATTTAACTCTATCAATGTAGAACTTAACATAGAACAAAACAATAGAGACATTGCCCAACAACTTCAATCAAACAAATCTAAACTCTGCAAGTTCACCAGATATCACTGCCTTTGATGAAAATAACATAACAAAATACTATTTTTCTTTGCCATATTATACATACATATAGGTATAGTTATATATATTTTTTGTAGACCTTCGCCATTTCAAGTAGATTTAAATTAAGCGCCAAAAAGGTCAACAAATCACAGCCTTCAGTGTGTCCCGATCAGTAAATAATAAAAATGCGGGAAAAAAACTCAGTCTTTATACGAAATCTGTTTTATAGCCATTAGTTAAAATCCATCGGTGCCATGTTTGCGCATAAAACTCACGTGTTTAAATTTCAAATCTCAATATAAAAATACTTAAACGAGAATTAAAAGCTAAAATGTAAAAACAATGCATAAATCACCCACTGAAGACTGATTCAATGTTCAATAACTATATAAGCCAAATTGAAACTCACTTTGCACGTAAGTTACATAATATATAAGTCGTAGATAGTAAGAAAATGCACATTATTTACGTAAATTTGAAAAATAGTGCTAATACAATAAATATAAACCCATTGTAACAATCCACTCTGTATTGCAGCCTTGAAAAAGGAAACAATAAAATTTCCGAAAGCTCGGCGTTAGTAAAAAACGAGTATCGATACTTACCCCAAGACCGCTACCCTAAGAATATATATATGTCTACATTCTTATCTTCCAATGTTAGATTCAAATAAGCAGTTTTATCTGGTCAACTAGTTCAAGGTGAACCAATATCAATAATGCCTGAAATTGAAAATATGGCTAAGAACAGTAAACATACATTTTCATTATAGGATTTGATTGTATTGACAGCCATATAAAACGAAAATATGTAATAAAAACTTCATGACGGTAATAAATCAATACATATGGGCCATACTAGAGGTACGAGAAATAATTAATAGCTACATATATGACCATCGCAAGATTTTTATGGAAAATTAATATATAAGTATGTTTTAATTGCTTACCGAACCGAGGCAAAAATTTAGTGGGAAAGGAGTTTTTCTAAGACCCTTGAGAGTTCCCGGAAGCCGATGCTTTTCTGAGAAGTGCAAATCAGACACCATATTGTTCTTTTATAAATTGGTTCCTGGTTCTCATTTTATTTCGCACTTTATTAATCCACTTATTTAAAAGTACATCATCGTTTTTAGGGAAACTGCCTTTTACTAAAAAGGTCACTTTTTAAAGTTTCGTTCCTTGTAACACTCCATTGGGTGAAAAGTTCTTACGCCATCGCAAAAAAAAAACATATTCTATTGTTTCAAAAAATTACGCGCAATAACGCTCTTTTCGCTTTAAAATCCGCACGAAACGATTAAAGTACCATGGTCAAGCGATTCTATAGGCACTATAAAAGCACAAATTAAAAAAAAATCTTCTTTCATTTAAGCTAAACAGTTGCCTAGAGAACCCTTTCAGATGCCTTAGTTTAACTTGCCTTTATAGTTGAGGTGGTATGTGCAGTACAAGACTTACAGCGATACCGATCACCAGGTACCTGTATGAGACATCCAATTGGGAAGGTCGAGGGGGGGGGGGGGGGGAGCGTTGGAAGTATGGGTTAGTTTGGGTTAGTTGGGTGGAAGCTTCTTAGTTTTCAAATTATTAGGGAAATAATGCAGTGTCAGGTCATATTGACCATGCGCAGAAATGGTTTAAACAAATCCTATTTAATGAACAAGGATTCTGGTGCTCGCACCGATTTCGTTCTCTTACTGCTTCTTCATTTTGATACGCATTTGATTTTATTTAGGTTATATGTTTCTTTTTTTAAATTTTGTTAGGTAACATAATTTATACTACTCATAAACTTTGTGGCTACAAGATCACCTGGGTCTGCATCCCTAGAAGGCTGCATTATAATGTCGTTTAATCATAAAGCAAATATTTTCTAAACATATTGTTCTTTGCACTGTTTAGAATGATGATTTATAAATGTTTATTATATGCTTTCATGTGGCAATGCATAAAATCATTTACTGTATAAGTTCTAACTTGACATCTGTTTTTTTGTCTTTAGGATCGGAATCAAAATGAAATAATGAGACTTCAACTTGAAAAACAATTCAAATGATCCAATTTTTGCCTAATTTATTTTAATAGTGTCTTGCAGTGGTTGTCATGTCAACGTTCTATTAAAATCATACCCAAAGTACTCAGAACATGAATGCTCCAAATTAAGAATTGTCAACCGCTAATGTGGTCCTAATTAGCTAACCTTCTTCTTCTTCTGGTACCATGCCTAAAAATTCAAACGTTGGTAGTCTCCACGACGATCTGTCTATATCTTTCTCGGTCTTGAGTGGCGTGCATGACCTCTTCAACAGTCAGTCCAGTCCATTGTCGAAGATTTCTGAAACAAGACAATCTCTTCCTTCCTATTCCCCCTTTTCCTTGGATCTTACCGTTTAAAATGAGTTGTAATAGTGAATAAGTACTCAAGTTTTCGTACTTTAATGATGTTTATGAGCTCACCAATAACTTGCCCCATACGATTTAGGTCTTCTTCGTTGGTTATTCTTTGCACCCAAGACATTTTTAACATTCGGCGATAAGCCCACATCTCGAAAGCCTCTAATTTGTTTAGCATATTTGCTTTTAATGTCCACCTCTCGCCCCCGTACAATAAAACTGGTCATATATAGCTTTTCAGGAACTCTTTTCTAATTAACAAATTCAATTTTTTATTGGTGAAAATGGGACGCAGTTTTATGAACAAGGCTCTGGCCATTTCAATACGAATCCGTATTTCCTGGTCTAGATTAAATGAGTCATTTATCCAGCATCCCAAGTATTTATAACTGCTTACTCTCTCGATAGTTTGATTGTCTACTGTAACTGGATCCGGCACTACGGGGTTTTTGCTGCTGATTAAAAGTTTGGTTTTTGAAACATTTATTTGTAGTCAGTTGTTATGACAGGCAGCATTTAGTCTTTCGAGTAGCACTTGTAGGTCTTCGATGTTTTCCGCTACTATAGCAGTGTCATCGGCGTATCTGATGTTATTTATTGTTTGACCTCCTATGACAATGTCTGGCTGATCGCTCAAAGCCTCACTATCTGAATATACATTAAAAAGGATTGGCGATACTACACAACCCTGTGTAACTCCCCGCCTAATAGGTATTTGGCCTGAACAGCCACCTTTACTGTAGCAGTTTGGTGTAAGTAAGATATCTTTATCATCTATACCGGTTGTTTCCAGAATCTCAAAAAGTCTGTCGTGCTTCACCTTGTCGAATGCTTTTTCAAAATCTATAAACCACTAGTGAACTGGTTTCTGAACTCCCCAGCATCTTTGCAACAAGGTTTGCATACAAAAGAGAGCTTCTCGAGTTCCAAAACCATTAACAAAGCCGAACTGTTCTTTCCCAACTACTGTTTCACATTTTGAGTGTATCCTGTTCAGGACCATCTTAAGCAGTACTTTCAAAGAGTGACTCATTAAGCTTATTAGTCTAAAGTCGCCAAATATATTTGCGTTGTTTTTCTTAGGAAGAAGGGTAAATGACTAGCAAAGCCAATCTCTGGGGATTTGTCATGTGTCGTAAATGCTGTTAAACAGGCATGTTAAAAATGTGACGCCCTGTTTCACCTGTTTATCTAGGAGCTTAAGCCATTCAATTGGTATTTCATAAGGTCCAGTGGCTTTTCCGTTTTTGCATTGGTTAATTGTTTTTTCTACCTCGGTTTGTTGTCATGGGCTCTTCGATCATCATTAAATTCATTCTTTTTGTCTTCAGGATCAAGAAGTATTTGTCTATTTGCATTTTTTAGGATGGATGGAATTTGCTTTCTGTGCATGCCCGTGACTTCCTTCAGTTTTCTGTGGATGTTAAACTCGCCATGCTTTTTTTTGAAACTCTTCTATCTACTCTCCTCCTATTCCTGTTCTAGCCACAACTCCTTGGCTTTCACTATTTTTTTACGTATTATTCGTTGTAATTCTTTATAGCGGGTCATATTTTTATTTTTCCACCTTATTTTTCACCAGCCTCCACCAAGGCATTCTTAAAGTTCCTCCAGAGTGAGTCTACTGAAGCACTTTCTAGATTCTCAGCATAGGTGGAGATTTTGCATCAGCCTTTAACTTTAGCTGTAGTTGCGTACATAGCAGGTTGTGATCAGTTGCAGCATCAGCACTGGGGTATGTCTGTGCAGGTTTTACGTTATTTTTAAATCTTTGTTTGATAAGGATATAATCTATGTGGTTACGAACTATTCTATTTGGACTATCTGCAGGAGATCTCCAAGTGTATAATCTTCTCTTGGGTAGTTGAAACCATGTATTGGTGATGACAAGTTCTTCCTCCTGACAGAACTGAATGAGCCTACGACCCCTGTTATTTCGTCCTCCCAAGCCATATGACCCTGTGATTCCTGCAGTGGCTTCCTCTCCGACCTTGGCATTAAAGTCACCCATGATAATAAGGATTTCATGCTTTTTAATATCATTTATGATTTGTTTGAGTTGTGCATAAAATGTTTCAATTTCTTCCTCAGATTTATCAGCTGTTGGTGCATATGCTTGAATAATGTTGATGTTTAGTGGTTGATTTTCCACCTGAATCATGATGAAGCGGTCATTAAAGGGTAAACTTTTTTACTAAAGGTTTAAGGTTCCTCCGGAAGTTATCCCAGGGTAAACATATCCGTCGCTCTGAAATGAGCCAGTGTTCGGCCACTTTGTCTCGCTGACGCCGCGAACTTGTATACCTGATCTATCCATTTCTCTTTGACCGTCATGAAGTTTGCCAGCTTCGTAGAGTGTTGTTACGTTCCATATTGCGATCTTACGTAGATTCACCATTTTGAACCCGGGGATTCTTAGCACCCCTGTCCCATTAAAGGGGCGCCGCAACGGGGACTCGGGGCCTCTGCATTTTGAATTTTCTTTATGGTGACTATTCTAGGGATATTTATAGTGCAGTAGTTTCCCTCTTGCTTTCTACACCGCAGTATTACAGCCGGTTTTGTCTTTATTGGACTGTCGCCTGTAAATATCCGGTGTCCAGCCTGCATGAAAGTTATTTCTTTTCAAGAGCCTTGACCCGGTAACATTTATATAAACCCTAAAAGCTTGGGATGCCACCTCCGCCAGTTCCGCTGTACCGAAGACTACATTCTTCACCTCCTAGCTAACCTGAGATATCAAAAACAGCATTAAAAATGAGTAAAATCAGTTGGGAATAAATCAGGTGATCTCGCGTATCACTCATTAAGAATCTGTATTTTTTATCTATAGAGTTGAACAATAACGAAATAATTTTTTATTATGGCATATAAATAATTTTAACAAGTTTTCCTTTTCGTATGACTGAAGCCCGAATGAAATAATGACACCTGAAAATTTCGATCATTTCAATTTTTGTTCGGTTATTTTAGTAGTGGTTGTCATAGTAACGTTCTATTAAGCGTATAGGGAATATAAAGTGTTGAAAAGTTGAATGCTCCAAATTATGAATTTATTTATATTATTATAGTTATACAAATTATTCAATACCAATTAATATTTATTGTGTAGCCCAATTGTCAAAAAATTGTTGAAAAATATAACTATAATCAACTTTCAGAAGCCGGTATATAAAAATATTTACAATCTAAGTAGTACAAGAAGAACCAGATAAATAAAGCAGTAAGTGATAGTACCAAAAACATGATGAAGGAGAGAAGGGAGTTGCAAAATAAATATGAAGTAAACTTCCCAAAACTGAAGCAACTTAACAAGGATATAACTAAAGTCATTCGCGATGACATCAGAACATTCAACACAGAAATGGTTACGAAAACAATCGAAGAGAATGAAAGCTTAAAAGTACTTAGGCAGAGATTCTCCAAAGGGAAGAAAGATATCTGTAAACTGCGAAACAAAGAGGGCAAAACAACAACCGACAGAAGAGAAACTTTAAAAGTAGTAGAGTATTTCTATAAAGAACTGTACGCCACAAACGAAGAGGAAATTAGCCGCGACCCGATTCCCAAAATTCTGAATCAGGGCTCAGAGGGAATTCCAGAAATCACGATTCGAGAGATCCAAAAGTCGATCTCGGAAATGAAAAATAACAAATCTCCTGGAGATGATGAGGTGGTCATTGAATTTCTTAAACTAGAAGGCGAAAAGTTGTTGCAAAACCTCAAAGCACTTTTCAATGAATGTCTTATACAGGGCAAGATACCGAAGGAATGGAACAATGCAACCATCACCCTAATTCATCAGGTTACGGCACGAACGATCATCTCCAAGTACTGAAGAACCTTATAGAAAAGTCCATCGAATACAATAAATCGCTTGTTCTAATATTCGTGGACTATGAAAAGGCATTTGACACTATAAATCAGCACCAGATGTTAAAGTCACTGTCCGACTGTAGAATAGATCACCGTTATACTTTATTAATAGAGAGTATATAGAAGAATGCCACAGCTAGCGTAAAACTACAGTAGAGCACAAATAAATTCAACACAAACAGAGGAATTAGGCAGGGCGATACTATCTCGCCGAAATTATTCACGAATCTGCTCGAGTATATGTTTAAGTCTGTGGATCTGAAGAGGTTGGGTATTAATATAAACGGTGAAAGCTTAACACACCTAAGATTTGCAGATGACATTGTCCTAATAGCGGATCGTCCTGACCATGCTATGACCGCTGAATCAGGCTAAATGCTGCCTTCCATAAAGTCGGACTAAAAATTAATGTGGCAAAAGCCCAGCTCATACTACTCAATGAGGGTGTGTACATAGATAATAATAATAATAATAATAATAAACAGGTTTATTACTCCAGTGTACAAATTAATTACAAAAAAAAGAAATATGTATGTATACATCCATCCAAATTAACAGGAGCAATGGGCCACATGCAGCCTCCTTCACAACGGAAGGCGCTGTTGAAGCCGTCAAAAATTTTAAAATAAAAAATTACCAACTTATAAGTAACATAAGAACTAACTTAAAAAAGTAAATCAGTTTAAAAAAACCTGGAGCTCTAAAAAAGATGGTCCTCAGTTACAGAATTTAACACATTATTAACTTAAATTACAGAGCAAGACAGAAAGAGGGGAGAGAGAGCGAGAGAGAGAGACAGACAGAGAGAGAGAGAGAGAGAGAGAGAGAGACTGGCTGAATGGCATAATGTTAAATTTTATGTAAGCCACAAGTATAGGCTTTTACGAGGCTTTTTACTGACAGAGTAATTTGTATTTAATTCGTCTTTTAAAGACTGATATTGGGGCTGAAAAATCGTTCACTTTAAACTTATTGATCAAAGAAGCAATCTGATAAGAAAATTACTTTTTAAATACCTCTTTTTTATGAGAGGGTACTGTTAATAAATGTTGTCTACGTATGTTAAGATTGTGAACATCTGTGCGATATGTAAGTTTGTCGTGGAGATATGGAGGGCATTTAAATTTGATGATCTTATAGTAGAAGCAGACCGAATGCAGAACTCGCCGGCGATCCATGTCAAGGCATCCCAACTCGTTCAACTTATGTGATACTCTTTGTCTACGCCTTATTCCAAAAATCAATCTTAAACAAGAATTTTGTATTCTCTGAATCCTCCTAATATCTACCGAGTCCAAAAATGGACCATAGACGTTATCTGCGAAATTGAAATGTGACAAAATGAGAGCTTCACACAACATGGCTTTAGTTTTTTGAGTGAGAGTGTGCCTATGTGAATAAATTAACTTTAACATAGAGAATGCCCTTTTTAGGCATAATGTTACATGCTCTTTAAACTTTAATTTTGTGTCAATAATAAGGCCTAAATTTTTTGTAGAATTTTTAAACAAGACACAGTCGTCTCCCAATTTAAGTTTTATTTTTGCTGTAAGCTGATCGCGAACGCTTTCACCACAAAACAACAAGGCTACCGATTTACTTGGGTTAATTTTAAGCAGGTGATCATTAGAAATACAGAGCAGTCTATTTAGATCATAATTAAGCTGATCATTAATTGTTTCTGCCTGACTGGGGTTAAAAGATACGCAGATTTGTGTGTCGTCAGCATACAAATGATATTGACAGTACTGAAGAGATTTGACAAAGTTGCAGGTGAAAATGCTATAAAGAAGAGGACCTAAGATGCTTCCCTGGGGAACACCCGCCGTAACGCTTAACTCTCCAGAGTACTTCTCATCGAGGATTACCCGCTGAACTCTGTCCGATAGAAAAGACGACACCAGCGAATGTGCAGCCCGATCGAACCCTATGTATTTTAAAATAGCTATCAAAATATCATGATGAAGCATATCAAATGCTTTTGTATAGTCGAGCAGAATGAGAACAGAAGCATTGTTTTTATCTTGTGACCTTACCACATCGTCCACTATATCAGACAACGCCGTGGAGCAGCTATAGCCAGCTCTAAACCCGGATTGCTTAAGAGGAATAATATTATTACTCGACACGTAAGAGATAATCTGCAATTCCATGACCTTTTCCAAAATTTTTGAGAACGTAGGCAGTATCGAGATTGATCGTAAATGTCCAAATTCGGTCGGATTCTTGACCTTTGGTAGCGGGATAACATTGGCAAACTTCCAGCTTTTTGGAAAATAGGATTTTTCAATACAGGCGTTTATTATATGAGTTAAATAAGGAACTATAAAAGGGCAGCAAAGAGCAATTAATGTTATATTCAGATTATCAGCACCAAATGCTTTTGATTTAATATTGAGAATAACATTAGAAACCATCTCTTCTGAGATATGATTAAATATAAACTTTTTATCTAACAAGGAATTATTCTCATAAAAATTAATCAACTCTTGCTTTGGAACATCAATGTTTCTTGATATTTTTGTAAAATATGTGTTAATTTGGTTTACATTTTTTAAATTTTCTGGAATAGTTTTATTTTTTTTATTTAGCATATTTAATTTTTTTAGTTCATCCCATTGTTCTTTAGGACTGCAGTTCTGAAATTTATGATTAAGATACGCTTTTTTTTCAGCCCTAATTGAAGAAGTTGCTAAATTCCTAAGCTGCTTGTAATAATTCCAATGTTCGGGACGCCTGGTGCGGCGGAAACGATTCAATGCCTGGTTTCTTAGTTTTTTCATGTATTTGATATTGTCTGTCATCCACGGGCTATATGTTTTTTTAACACCCTTACTGATCTTAATTGGAGCATGTATATCAAAAATATCTAATATTGTATTGGTAAGAAAGGCTACCTTTTCATCAATGTCCTCCATCTCGTAAATGGTATTCCACGGAGCCCCCTCTAAATCTGTTTGAAAATAACCCACGTCAATGTGATCAAGAACCCTGTACTTATAGTGCAATTTATTGGTTTGAAGAGGTTTAAAATCAAGGTTGACATAAACCAGTAAATGGTCTGAAACATTAATGTCCTTTACACCCACATCAAGCACATTGTCCGAGCCACAACATATTAAATCAATCAAGGTGGAACTAGTATTCGATATTCTAGTCGGCTCAGAAATTAACTGATTCAAGTTGAAAGCACTCAGAATATTATCCAGTTGGACCACCTGCGGCGCGTCATTATTCAGCATATTAATATTGAAGTCGCCAAAACACAAAATTCTGTCACACTGCGCAAAGAACTCAATCAAAACATCCTCAAAATAAGCAAGAAACTCATTGCAATTGGTATTAGGTGGTCTGTAGATAATGCCGACAATGATAGTTTCATTGCAGTACTGAGTCTTAATCCAAATATGTTCGACAACGTCACCGCACTCGCTCAACAAAACAGTAAAATACAAGTCCGTCCTAATGTAAATCCCGACACCTCCACCGCGGCCCAGCCTATCTTGTCTAATAAAATTATAATTGTTTATAGCAATAGCCTCATTGCCAATATCTGCAGCCAACCAGCTCTCTGTGATTCCAGTTATACAATAGTTATTTTTAGAAATGTGATCTTTAAAAATATCAAAGTTATTCATTAGTGACCTTACATTTATATGTGCACAGCACAACATACTAAAGAGAAAAAATAAGAAATAGGGATAAGAAGGAACAATAAGACAGAAAAGAGAAAGAAATTGCAAGAAAAATAATTTCAAACTCAGAACAGTAAACAGGCAGAGGATATACCAGTTGCAGATAATATAATATTATGCAGCTGCAGTCTTAGTAAACTTAAAACGTCGATATCAGATAATAGTGTTCCACGCAACATCAGCATAAAATATCAGCGAAAAAGCAGAAAATTGAAGCAATGTCACTCAGGTCAGGCTCCGTTCGCCGTTCTAAAAACTGATAGAAGCAAAAAGCAATACATAAATTATTGAGCTTTGCCATAGAGCGAAATTAGAGTAACAATGCTCATCACATAAGTGAGAAAAAATCTAAATATAAAAATAAATAAATGCCCATGAGTTACATTAACTATGCCAGGAACAAAAACATTGAAAAGAAAAATCCCCCCACACTTCAATATAAAAAAAATCAGATCACAGAAAAAATATATTCATTACATTTTCACCACCTACTGGCTAATAATTGTTAAATTGTATTTAATATTCAGCCAACGGCAATCATGTAGCTGAGAAATAATAATTATTTCACCCATAATAATACACACCGTATTTCTTTTAACTTGATTCCACATCAATTTAGCCAATAGGTGATATAGATAAATAGTAAAAACTAATATATGAGGTCATTATACAGCTAGAAAAAGCTATAAATTAGTAGTTTTATATCAGGAAGTTAGGAAAAAATAATTCAAGAGTTACAAGCCAAAATACGTCGCAAAATACGTTGTCTCCAAATACAATGCTGTTGAGATAGTAAACGGCACTTCCACTCACTGACATTCGGGCATGCCATACAAAAAAAGATAAACAAGACAGTTAGTAAAAGGTTTGTTTATACTATGGTAAAAGCATGATTTTGTTGATACATTGCATTTGCAATAAAAGGTTGGGATATGTGTTTGTGTCTATACTAAATATTTGGCTCGATTTTGATTGAAATAAATAAACAATAGTACATACTTGGTCAATTTTTGAGATTATTTAACTCTCCACGGCTATTCACACGGTGCACTACATCACCCAATTTTACATATATTAGACCATTGAGACACCACGCTTTTTTACTTGTAAATTTATCTATTGCGGCCGATAAAAAAAGATGGAACCCAGGTTTCAAGCATACTGGCAAACCCGCCTTAAATACGTGTCCCAGATTCCCATATGGGGCCCAAGTTAATCCTATTCGTCTAAATAGTTCGTAGGTTTGATTATCTCTATTTATACGGATTTCATGGCCGAGATACTTATAAGAGGTAGTGAAGAAACTACCTCTTATAAGTATCTCGGCCATGAAATCCGTATAAATAGAGATAATCAAACCTACGAACTATTTAGACGAATAGGATTAACTTGGGCCCCATATGGGAATCTGGGACACGTATTTAAGGCGGATTTGCCAATATGTTTGAAAAGGAAGGCTTTCAACCAGTGTGTTTTACCTGTCCTAACTTATGGTGCTAAGACCTTGACATTGACAAAAAGAGCTGTACAGAAAATCAGAGTGACACAGCGTGAAATGGAGAACCAGACTGACTGACGCAGAAGAGCAAATAGCAATCCTAAAGTGATACTGGGCGGGACACATTGCGAGAATGCGGGACAATAGGTGGACAAAGCGGATCATGGAGTGGAGGCTTAAGCAGGATGCATACAGAAACAGGGGACAACCACCAACTAGATGGTCCGACGACATAAGACGAATCCACACAAATTGGATACAGGAAGCACAGAATAGGGAGATGTGGAAGCAAACACGGGAGGCTTATATCCAGCAGTGGAGAAATATGGGCTGATTGATGATGATGAAGTCGTACAATAGGAAAATAATATGTCATCACGACAAAAACAACTAATTGTCTTCTGCCCATGATAATTATTAGGAGCGTAAAATAATTATTATAATAATTTCTGTTCAGTTTACTTTAAGTGTTCAATATAAGGTGCTGAAAAACTGAATGCTTTAAACTAAGAATTCTCAACAGCTGATGTTGAAGCAAACTAACTCAAACTATTTAACCCAAGATATCTGCAATGCTCTGAAAAAAATTAGTTGAGTATAGATATAATTTGTACCGAAAATTACCTAAAGAAATTCATCCTGTATACGCCTACTCGCATCGTCCGGTGAAAGACCACCCCACCAGAACTGGGAAGCGCTAAGTGGTTTTTCTGAATCACGTTCAGCTTTCGCGATGGTGGTTCCGGGATCCACAGTAGGAATATAAGGATATGATGGTGCTTCCAAGATCGAAGTATTCCGGAAGTAAACTCCCCGGCCATTCGGATCTCCGGGCGCCGCGCTGCGCTGGGTGGCCCTGGCAGCCCTTCATTCCGCATTTCACAGACAGCAAAGATACCGAACCAATTTAGAATCTATTTCTGCAATATAAATACAAACATAAATTCGGTACACCAACATCTACAAGCAAATAGACCACACATACTAGCCCTTACAGAAACACAAGTATGTTCTACAACAACAACAGTAAACTACCCCTATCCTGGTTACGACTCACACACACCCGATTTAGACATAAATTTGGAATATTCCTTTTTGTCCGAAGCGACCTTTCATGTCACCGCGAGGAAACACTCGAACCGAACAACCTTGACATCATGTTTATATGTTGTCTCTATCGCCTTCCGAGCGATAGAGCCTACCAAAGCTTTTTTACAACACTAGCTACCACTTTTGACTCAATACAGGTCGATTTCCCCAATTCAGAAATAATCGTTCTGTGAGTCTTCAATGTCCACAACACCAACTGGCTCAAACATCACAACAAGACGGACAACCAACTCGAATCTCAGAGAGGGTCGAAATCTGGATATTTTTCTAATCACCAATCCTGACCAGTACATAATTATAGTTGGTCCGACATTAGGTACTTCCGATCACAAACTTATAACAACGGCTTGTGAATTGCCACTTCTACAGAGGGATCCACCATTGCCTCGCAAAATCTGACATTACAATTCTGCAAACTGGGAAGACCTTAAAGAGTTCTATCTAGATTTTCCTTGGCTCGACGTCTGCTTTGGCAGGAATGGAAGCATACATCCCAAATTCCATCAAGTTACCGTCAAAAGGAAAGCCCTGGTTCGACAGAAGATGCGAAATGGCTGTAGGTAGGAAATAGTAAGCCTTCAACACTGGCAGCAAAATCAGACCGCTGAAAATCGCAATTATTCTGCGAGGAACGAATGCAAACATGTGATCGACGAAATGAAGGACAAACACAATCAAAGGATCAGGAATAAACTTTTGCAACGCCCCAGTGGCTCCAGGCATTTCTGGTTGGTAGCAAAAGCAGTAAGTAATAACTTTACAAAAACGTCTCTCCCGCCTTTGACAGACGATCATGGTATCACGGCCACTACAGCCAAGGAAAAAGCAAACATGTTCGCTAAAATGTTTTCATCGCACTCTACCTTAGACGTCCCCCAGGGCAAGACTCTCCCCACCATATCGAACATCAATACTACCATAGCAGAAGTCAAGTTTCATCACCGTGATATTCGCAAAATCCTTAAAGAACTAGATGCGCAAAAGGTATCAGGACCGGACGGAATACCTGCTATCGTGTTAAAGAACTGCGCCAACGAACTAACACCCGTTATTTCCAGGCTTTTTTCTCTGTCTTACGGAAAAGGAATTTACCCATCTTCTTGGAAAGTCGCTCGAGTGCAACCTGGTCCAAAAAAAGTCAAGAAAACCACGCCCTCAAACTATCGCCCAATTGCCTTGTTTCCAATAATCTCCAAAGTCATGAAACGTGTAGTCAATCAGCAACTACTCAAATACCTCGAGAACAATAGGATAATCAGCGATAATCAGTACGGCTTTCGCAAAGAGAGATCGACAGGAGTTATATTGGCCTATGTCACGAAGTAGGGCAATTGAGAACTACGGAGAGTCTCGAGTGATTGCGTTGGATATTTCGAAAGCATTCGACAGAGTTTAGTATAACGGACTGCTAAACAAACTGCCGTCCTTCGTACTGCCTTCCTCTTTCTGCAGCTTGCTTGCCAGTTTCCTTAAGAACCGATCTCTGCACGTTGCAGTTGATGGACACATCTCAGACACCTTCACCATTAACGCGGTCGTGCCTCAGGACGCAATATTTTTACCAACTCTGTTCCTCATCTATATTAAAGACCTGCTGACCGAAACAAATAGTCCTGTTTATAGTTTTGCAGATGACAGTACCCTTATCTCCCAATTTAAATCAGAAAAACCTTTACCAGCAACTGAGACTTATCACCGCAGACAGAAGCAGATTACAGCAATTAATCAAGACGTGCAGAAAGTTCAAACTTGAGGCCACAGAAATTTGGTCCAGTTCAATGCAGCAAAGACCCAAGCAGCCACGTTTACCAAGAGGGCTAATACGGCGGGCCCTGACATCATTATGGCACCCTTCATTAGGCCCTTCATCCTCGTCAATCGGACTGCTGGGTGTCTCGCTCAACAGCTATATGTCCTGGCATGACCACGTTGCTAACATCGCAAAATCAGCCTCCCAGAAGCTTGGTGCGCTATTTCGCAACAAAAAACTTTATACCCCGCAGCAGTTGCTCTTCCTCTACAAAGCGCAAATAAGACCGTGTTTAGAATATTGCTCTCATATCTAGTGTGCCGCACCAAAGCACACCCTAAAGCTGCTGGATTCCATTCAGAAGAGAGCTGTGCGTCTTGTCGGCGATCCGAAGGTGACCCGAAATCTGGATAGTCTGGAACACCGCAGACATGTGGCCGAGATGTCCCTGTTTTACAGATTCTTTTACGGCAGATGTTCTCAGGATTTGGCTCGCCTTATCCCGCCCCTGGCAACGCCTGTCAGACAGTCACGACAGACGGCAAGAGCGCACTAGTTCGTCCTACAACTAGAAACGCCTAGAACATCGCTTTAAAAGAACTCCTTTTTCTGGCGCACTGCATCACTGTGGAACTCACTCCCAGGACATCTGTTTCAATGTCAATATAAATCGCTAAGACATTGAGTGCAGTAAATTCCGAATTCAAGAAATATTCAATAAAAACTAAAATTGGAAATTGCAGGCGAAATAATTGATCTACTGATAAATCGGGTATTCCATTAAACAACAATCGTTCAGATTTTCGATTCTAGAAGATGTCTTGAAAGAATTTATCAGTTGGTAATAAATCAGGCGATCTTGCTCAATAGTACAGTGTGTACTGCGTACGCAATTGTGAAAATACATTTGACAATTTGTGAAGAATTACGATATTTACGGCATATTACTATGGTTTTTTTCTAGACGTCATGTTTTTAAAACTAGATGAGAACGTTACGTCATAACACTAAAAAATATACAGAGCATTCGGTAAGTGATCAAATTTTCTAAATTTTCTGACTTTCTATTGTATATTTCTTCTACATTTTCTTGCGGTTCCGGTAAAGTTTGACTTCTATAAATAAAGTTTTTTGTATATTTATCGGACCCCTTAGATAGGACACTAAATATCTTCGAAAAATCTTGCATTAGCTTTCAGAGCCCATGCGATTCTTTTCAGCTCCGTTTTGCCATCCAATAAATTGGGTAGGTAGCGAAAGTTATACCTTTACATACATAGTTCTGTGTATTTTACCAAACAAGCTTTTCATGTTACTTTCTTTGATAATATTATATTAATTTGTTACATCTTCAATTTTCACACACATTATATTTATTTGAAGATAAATTATATTAACCTATTTCTGGAATTACTTTTATAGAAATGGAACAGGTGCATAATTTCTTATTTCTTAGCTATTAATATAAATGAGCACGTCCGCTATGGAATAATCAGCGGCGTTGCTGCATCTAGATATTTTCCTTAGATCCGATATGGAAATAGAATAAGTAAACGATTCATCACTGCTAGCAACTCTGGTAAAATAGGTCTAAACTAATGTACGTTAATAATAATTCGAATAATTTTTCTAATTTCAAATATCTACCAACAGATTGCAAGACATCATTACTTCTGGTGAAGCTAGGACTCTAATTAGCAAACGTAGCGGCCTAAAATCAACGTTGACCGAGTTACTCTCATTTACACCGGTAAGCAAATCGGATTACAGCTGGTCCTTTCGGTAATTATTTCCAATTAGAAATGCGAATCTGAAACCTTTTAGCGGCGTTCAGGTCCCTTTCATTCCAGACCATTTTCAGCTAGACTTTTGCTATATAATTAAATTTAGATGCGTTAGTCATTAGCAATAATTAGTTAATTAGATAACCAATCTTGTGAAGCTGTCGTTTGGTTGAAAAATGTAACCAAATGCTTTGTTCACAATTAAAGCTAATAATTTGGGCTTGACATATTGATGATGAACAGCGAGTAATTGTGTAGGGGATCTATTTTACTTCTTGTTATAAGCAGTGTTGGAGGTAGAGGGGAGGCTATTAATAATAAGGAAATCTATATTATGGAAGCATCTAGTTTTGTGAAAATACACACAACAGTTTCCTTTATGTTTGAAACATCCATAAGTATGGAAGTCGTACTGATGAACTACAATGCAGCAAGTGGGTTCAACTTTCGAAAAATGATCGGGATGTCTAAATCATTTTAGCTCTAATTGTTAAGTTGTTCTTTTTAACAAAATCTCGCCATCTGTCATTTCCATCCTCTTGAGGGAAAATTACAGATTATATTTTTGACAACTGGCAAGTGACAACTGACAGTTGTTAGATGACGTCATAGCCCAAGTGGGTGAACATATTAGATGCAGTTAAACTATCCCTACTAGTAGGTAGAATTATCTTGGTTTAATTTTGGTTAGTCTTGATTGGCAAAAAGGGAGAAAATATACGTGTGTTACGTGTTTGGCGACCTAAATTAACTCAAAGTTAATAATTCACATAAACATGATACTCGTTTGATTCTTACTAACCTAAATTAACCCAAACTAACTAAAAATTAATTATTCATAAAAATAGTGAATCAATATGAGAAGGAACCAAAACTACACAAAACTTAAGACACTTTTCTAAAACCACAAAAATCTATATGAAAAAAAATATTAATGTGACATATTTAAAAAAAATATATTTCGAAAAATATTGCATTCTAAAAAATTGCTTTTTGAAGAACATCTATTTAGGTTAGTTGGAATTAATTTCGGTTAGTTATGTTTGGTAAAAACACATCAGGTATAAGTATGTTAGATATTTACCGATCTAAAGTAACTTATTAAATTAGTAATTTATGATAATTAAAGCAGATTTGAGTCTTAACAACGCAAATTAACCCAAACTAACCACATTAACCAAAAATTAATTATTCATAAAAGTAGCAAATTAATTCCAGAAGTAACTAAAAATAAACAAAACTGGCTCAAGATATTTGCGAAAATTATTGAAGTGAGAGTTTATACAATTTTTATGCAGAAAAATATTGCGTTTAAAAATGTACCTCTTGAAGAATTTATATTCGTGTATTTCTATATTAGAAACTGAATCTTGGTTAGTTAGAATTAATTTCGGTTAGTCGTGATTGGCAAAAATGAAGCAATTATACGTATGTTATAGGTGTCTGCCGAATTAAACTAACCCATAATTAATAATTTATAAAAATAGGAAGCACGCTTAATTTTTATCGAACCTTACTAACCCAAAATAACCAGGCTAACCAAAAATTAATGATTCATAAATATATCAAATCAATACCAGATACAACCAAAAATAAACAAAACTAACTCAAGATATTTGCTTAAAAACAGAAAAATATATCTGAAGAAAAATTATTGATATGATGTTGTCTAAAAACATAATTTCGAAAAATATTGCATCTAAAAAATTTGAGTGAGTCTGCTAGTACTCGAGAACTGATGCGTAAACATATCATATATCGACATCATCGACATGAAAATCTAATGCTACTTTAGGCCGCGTGACGCCTGAATATAGGCAACCACTTATAAGGAATTGGTTGCCTATATTCTAGCGTTAGAAAGAACCTAATCACTGCGCATGGTTATGATGTCACATCCGCTTGCACATTTCCGTCCCATTTGCCGAGATTTACCCTCATACCGCCGCGTAAGATATTTTTTACACATCAATATCTCCTTTAAAAATTTTGTATTCGACATTTTTGCATTAAAAAACAAATTTGTTTTTTCAGAGTTAATTTCGGTTAGTCATGGTTGGCAAAAATGAAGTAAGTATACGTGTTTTAGGTTTTTACCGACCAAAAGTTACTTAAAATTTATAATTTATGAAAATAGAGGCGCGATGGATTCAAGCCAACCCAGAATAACCCAAATTAACCAGGTTCACCAAGTATTAGTTACTATTTCAAGATATTTGCTTAAAACCACAACATACGTGTGTTATTGTCGACCTAAACCAACCCAAAATTAATAATGTATGAAAACAGGACGCGCGCTTTAATTGTTCATAAAAATAGTGGATCAAAACCAGAAGAAATAAATTCTAACCAAAACTAACTCACCCTTTAAAGAATTTGTGTTCCAACATTTTTACGTTATAAAAAGAATCTTGGTTAGCTAGAATTAATTCTGGTTAGCCATGGTGTGTTTTTTGTCGACCTAAACCCAAACCAAATATTAATAATTCATGAAATCAGAACGCACACTTGGATTCTTACCATCCCAATGCACCAGACTAACTAAAAATTAATAATTCATAAAAATAGTGAATTAATGCCAAAAGAAACTAAAACTAAACAAAACTAACTCATTTGTCTAAAATCACAAGAAGAAAAATTATTGTTGTGATATTTTTAAAATTTCTATTTCGAAAAATATTGCATTCATAAAATGCCACTTTTGAAGAATATGTTTTCCAACATTTTTTCGTCATATAAAGTATCTTCAATACGGTTAGTCATTGTTGAGAAAATGAAAGAAAGTATACGTGTGTTAGGTTTTCGCTGACCTAAACTCACCCGAAATTAATAATTAATTTGATTTTTAGCGGCCCAAATTAACCTCAGCTGTCCAGATTAACCAAAAATTATTTATCCATAAAAATAGCAAGTCAATACTAGAAGCAACCAAACATTATCAGAATTAGTCAGATGTTTCTCTAAAACTACAAAAATCTATCTGAAGAAAAATTATTGATGTGATATTTTTTAAATTTGATTATTCGAAAAATATTGCATTCAAGTCATGTCCCTATATTCAAAAAGGACTTTGGTTAGTTAGAATTATTTTCGGTTAGCCATGGTTGGGAGAAAAGAAGGAAGTATACCTATGTTAGGTTTTCTCCAACCTAAAGTAATAATTTATAAAAAAGGAGAGCGCTTGAGCCTTATCAAATCAAATTAACGCAAACTAACCAAATGTTATTTACTCATAAAAATAGCAGACCAATACCAGAATCAACCAAAATCAAACGAAATTTAAGATATTTTTCTAAAACCACAAAAAGTGATCTGAAGGAAGATTATTGCATTTAAAAAAACTACTTTTTGAAGAATTTATATTCGAACATTCTTGCGTTACAAAAAGTGTTTTGTTTAATAAGAATTAATTTAGTTTTTTCATGGTTGGCAAAAACGAAGCAAGCATACGTATATTAGGTTTTTACCGACCCAACTAACCAACCCGAACTAACCCAAAGCTATTTATTCATAGGAAGCGCGATTTATTCTTAACGAACTAAACTGACCAAATTAACCAAAAATATTGCAAACACGGTCACGCGCCCTTGATTTTTGCCACTAACTAACCAATCCAAAATGTTGTTATAAATTCACAATAAATCATTTTATGACAAATTGTTGGCGTTCTCGAATATATAGAAACGTGTAGATGCAGCAACGCAGCTCTTTTTCCTACACCACCCGTCCTCACTTTTATTCAAAAAATCTAATAAAAAATTTAATAGTATAAAAATGCTTCTAAAATAAAAAAATATAATCCAGAACTAAAATGTCTGATAAAATTGGGTGATATTTCTGAGAGTATATAAAGTGGCCCGGATTTTTTTTTTCGGGAATCTTTGGATAGATAACTATCGGTCCATAATTATTCCCTACAGTAGCAACATCTCCAAATCCAGAAGAGATTGAAAATTACTTTTGGAAAATAAAATAAAAGTCTCAGAAACTCGGATTATGAAGAAGCAACACTTTCTGTGTTACTATTCGATCTATTAATAGTAGAACAGTAGCGTAGGATGAAAGGAGTTGGCCATATACCTAGTGTTGTAAAATCATTAGTATGAGAGGCGGCTCGCTGCATGTCCATAGTTGCCAACATTAGAATATAATCGTAAAATTAATTAAAGCATATAACTTTTTAGCAAATTTTATTTACTCTTCATAGTTTTGGTTCTTTTCTCGAAACTCAAGAGCTTTTGATACCAACAACGAAGATGATACGTTTTATTATTTGAAAGCCCTCGGAATGGTTCTGGAATACTCCGCGTTTACTTATCGTCAACCAACAACACGGGTAGTAGTATTTATATGGAGCTTTCACTAGCCCTTTAACCCGTTTATCTGGCTTCGTAAAATCTTAGAAAGGCGTGCGAATTGCCTTATTCTAAAGGCTAAAGAGATTTTTCCTTCTCGTACGGTGCCGCAAAGATTTTTCATAAAACGGCATCATTTGCCTGCCAAATGGCGTTTTATCTCTAGTTTCATGGGTCGCTCAACGCCGCGCTTTGAGAGTTCATAAAAAGCGGTTTCAGGGCGACTATGAAATGTTTCATAATTCGGGAATAACGTACTTTATTACATCTCACCACTCTAAATATGTGTCATTTCGAAAGAGACTTTTTCCCAAAGACGAAGCCTCCTCAGCCTTTCATACAAAGTTGCTTGTTGGATATTTTTGTAGTATTTTTCAATAAATATTTAGATAGTTATACAGTTTGAGTTACTGCATTTTTTTTTAATTACCAATTTCTCAGAACCGCGTAGGTCAAATTTCAGATTAATTTTTATTAAAAAAAAAAATAATGTTAACCTTTCTAATTATGATTACAGAAACGCACTGTGCTTATCGAGTAGTCGTTTTATTTATTTTCATTATTCTTTTTATGGTTAGGTATCGTATTAACGTGTTGTGTATTCCTGGTTATTATCATCTTGCCTGTACATTTGTATTTGTGTATTTTTGTTATCACCTTTTCTACTATTAATGGTTACCACTCTAGTGTACTACATAAATAGTCATAAATAGATAAATAATTGTGTTCTTCGTAAAAGTTGACGCATGAGAGAGAATCAAATTCATATCGTCGAATTTTAAGTGAAATATACAAGGAAATGAGGAAAATTGAATTAAACAAAATTGACATTTTTGAACGACTAAGCAGCCTACAAACACAAGCAAAAAAACATAAAATATTTAAACGTCAGTGGCGCACATTTATTTTTTCTATAATATCCGATATGATGCCCCCGGGACGCCACTGAGTCTCATATTTTTAATCTAATTAAAACTAAATGAGCATCTTATTATTACAGACAACACTACCAAATTTCAACAAAATCAGTAAACGGATATTAAAGATATTGATAAAAAAATCGATTTAAAAAAAAAAGTTTTACATATGCAAAAAATTTCATGTTTTTTATGTGGAATCAGCGCTGAAATCATTCGAACGGTATTTCCGGAAACCCAATAGTAATAATAATAATAATTTATTAACAAAAGGATACATGTCGTTTTTTACACATCTTGTATCAGAGCTTTAACTTAACAACTATTGTAATGATGCCTAAATGTACCAATATTTGTATGCATCATCAAAATCAAGATCATGCTCTTTCAAAAAAAGAACAAAAAAGCTACTTCATCCAAAATATACGATAAATTAAATAAAAGTATGTAGATTTGTAATCTATCAAAATTATTGATTATAAAGGTTCTGCTCTTCTTATTAAACAATTTTATTCTGTTCATAGATTTAATATTATTGGGTATTTCGTTATAAAATTTAGGTGCTAGATAATCTACAAATTTTAATACATGGTTTTCTTGCTGTTGGGTATAACTAAATGTTTGTTTACATTTGCTCTGGTCAAAGATGATAGTTTCCGAATTTTTGTAATTTTGTATTTTTGTGAAAGTACAAGCATGCACTGTGTATGTACATACAGATATTCAATGTTGCAAATTTCCGCGTTATATAGTAGTTTTGTTGGGTATAACCTGCTTCTCTTAAACACTGGATAGATAGATATATGTGTGGAGGAGGCGTCATTGCCTTTATGTCACTGCGACTTGTATCTTACAGGTCGCAGTGCAACTTATTGCAACCCTCTTTGTACTTAGAGTATTGTGTCCAACCGTGTTTCTTGATCAGACTCCAAAGTCTCGACAGTGGCTCCATGGTGTAGCTTAACGTTTCTGGATTGGTTGTCCCCGCAGTTTCGAAGCGCAACCTAGAAAGTCCTTCACAGTTGCAGAGATTGTGTTTTGCCGTGTTTCATCCGCCATGCCTATCAGGCTTATATGCCTCTTTAGTCGACAGTGTCCCGTTTGTAGTCCCACTATGATTCTTATTGACTTCCGATTATAACTTAACAAGTCTGCTGTTAATTTTGTCGGAAGTTTGCTAATGAATTATTTGGCATGTCTATGTCCCGGTAGATTAAACTACCACCTCTGGGACGCTTCTTCTTTCCCTTTTTGAATGGGTGTCTTGGCTATGGGCCTTGTGACTCCGCAAAATGGTTCTGGTCCTGTTAGTGAGCCTTCTCGGGCTAGCTCGTCTGCCATATCGTTGCCTCCATGGGCTTCGTGTCCTGGCGCCCTTTTTTTAATAAGCCTTCCGATTTCGTTCAACAGATTTATACAGTCCAATACTAACTTTGATGTTACTATATTGGAAGATACTGTTTTGATGGCTGCTTGGCTATCGGGTAGATAACAACTGTCTGGTTGCTCACCTTCCTCCTGATCATTTCTTCTATACAGAGGATGATAGCTGTAATTTCCGCCTGAAATACTGTGGCGAGTGTGCCCATAGGTATCGAGATTTTGGTCTCTGTCCTTGGTTCGTAGATTCCGGCTCCTATTCCTTGGTCGGTTTTCGAGCCGTCTGTATACCAGACTATGTCTGCCCTTATGGGTGGGCCTTTTATCCATAGGTCTCTTGGTGGTATTTGTGTTGAAAATGTTTTTTCAAAGCCATACTGCGGAGTGGAGCGGTCCGAGGGCATGCCTAGGATTGTATCCTCCTTAATCTTGCAGTATAGTTTATTGTTTTCGGTGCCGTGTCCTCTTATTAGTAGTGTTTGACCTTGTGTTACTGTGTTAGTCTGTAACAGGCCGATGTGGCTTCGCCTTGTATGAGAACATGGAGTGGGGGAAGATTTAATAATAGATTGGAGTAACAATAGATTCTTTATGAAGATTTTATTGATAATGTAGGTCAGGGGCTTGATCACATCTAAATGAACATATTTAATTAGTTTTGCGCAAATGCCATCTTTACCAGGGGCGCTGCTATTTTTTAAAGAGGACATGTGGATAATAAGCTCATTTCTTCTAACCGGGTTCAAATATAATGATGACTGTATGCTTTCTTTAGCTTCAAAATGATCTAAATAATAATTGGGATATTAATTGTTTTCTCCATTTCCACGTTTATAAAATATTTGTTGCAGAGATCAGCCATGTCATTATTATTACAGATTGTCGTTACTTTTTGCATTAGTGGCATAATTTTTAATTTTGTAAATTTTTTCTTATTACCTTGATTTTCCTAAATTTGAGTCTTATCGAAATTATATTTTTGTTCTTTTATTAGTTTGGTAAGCATATTCCTATATGCAGTGTATTCGGCTTTGAGCTCGTCACTAAATCTATTTTTTAATTTTCTTTTCAGTGTGTCTTTATATTCAATAGATACAATCAAACCCTCCGTCATCCATTTCTTCTTTTTTTATAATTTGGATTTTTTTTTCAAACGTTTTGATGTGGTTTCATGTAGGCATTCTCTGAATATATTAAAAAAAAAATCAGTAATCAGTGGTTAGTTCAGGGTCTTCAGAGTTATAAATGTATATGTTTTTCTACTTTTGCTTCTTTTAGATTTCGCTTCAAATTTGTCATTGTGGGACTTAGTTTTTCTTCGTTCATAAATGTTTTCTAATAATAATTTCTTTCGAGAAATCGGTAATAAACAAGCTTTTCATTTGTCAACTAAAACCCCAGATAATCCATACCAGATGCGAAAGGGTGTCAGATATTGTGTTCGATCTCAATGACCTCGCCACGTCGAACTCACGCTACCTGCACCATCGCTTAGCAATGGTTATTTGAAGACGCGCGAACAGATTGCCCGCACCAACGCAGTTCTATTATTTATTGTGGAGACAAAATATAAGAAAAATTATTAATCTAGAAAAAGAATATGTTGAATATTGTAATGTATAAGATTGCTCATCCAAGCAATTCTTTCTGAAATATAGGTACTTAAAACTTCAAGCAAAATTCGCTCTGTACTAAGGATTAAAGAACACAAAAAATCGATTTTACAAAATAACCATTTTATAGATACGAATAATGTCAAACTTCTATACACTGAAACAAAAAGCAAAAGGCTGAACCTTTTGGAGTACCTAGAAATCCAAAAGTCCCAAAAAACAGATGCTTTAAATACGAACGACCAACTGACCTGCTCTTTCAACACCTGCATAATTCATAGTGTAATAAAAATAAAATACGGTTAGGCAGTTTAGTAGGGCATAACAATTTAGATTTTAGTATTCAAGTACTCTTGATAAAGGCCTCATCAAGCCGAAACATATGTAGAGTAAAATATATTATTAAATTATTTTGAGATCTAAAGGCAGTGTACTAATTATCCCTAGTATTATTATTCAACGATGTTTCACAAGAATGCTACCGCAGAAACTATTCAACGAATCTAAAATATCAACTGTCGTCTCTGACTATATCCTTCGATCCGAAGGGGGCGGAGATTAACATATACTCGTAATGCACGCGTTCTATGGGCACTTTTGCATCTGGTGTGGCTTTATCTAGGCTAAAACTTCACTGTATAGGCTGTATAATAAGTTGGAAAACAAGGATTTTTGCCCGTGTATCTTAGCACTAAGATACAAGCGTAGCAGCGGATGTTAAATATCACAACTCTAAATATGGGTCATTTCGAAAGGCAACTTTTGCCAAAGACGATGCATTCCCAACCTTTCATACAAACTGCATGTTACATATTTTTGTAGTATATTCCTATCTCAATATAAATGTTTCCAAAATAATTAGATGGATATACAGTTCGAGTCAGAAATTGTTTTAATTACTAATTTCTCAGAATAGCGCAGGTCAAATTAGAGTTTAATTTTTGTTTAAATGATTTAATGTTAACCTTTCTAATTGTGGTAACAGGAACGCTGAGAGATTTGAAGTTCTTATCGACAAACTTTAGGAAATGAGAAAAATTCAATTAAACGATATGAACATTTTTGAATGACTAAGAAGCATAAAAACACAAGTTAAGAGTTCGCTAGTTTATAAGATTATATAAAAAAATACCTGTTTCTTATTCCCTTTATGCGTCACAATATTTGATATATATTATGTTTCGTGTTTTTCCTTCTGTTACGCTTTGCCTAATCAGTGCTTATGAGTAATAAAATTTTCTGAAAAATTGGTAATAAAAAAACTTTTCATTTATTAACTAAACTATCGCTACATTCGTTGTACCTATAATAAGTAGGAAAGCAAGGGTTTTTGCCCGTGTATTTTAGCAGTATATTACAAGCGTACCACCGGATGTTTTAAAAGCCACGAGGCAAAAAAATCACTTCATATACGCATTTTTTGTATAAAAATAGTTATTTACCTAACAGGTGCGAAAAGCGACAAATTTTTCGCAATATAGATCCCGACACGACGCCGACGACGCGACGCGGAGCGGAGTTCGGGCAAGCCGTTGAGGACAGAATATAAAATTTTCGCGTGTGTTAGTTACATTACTGCACGTGTGCGGTAAAGTTACTTTACAGCATTGTTTTTTTATTTATTATTAAATACAAAATACAAGTGATAAATTTTTGCTTTGCCAAATCCAAAAATCTTTTGCTCGTTCCAGCAAAAACCACAGATTAGATTAGATTAGATTATTATTTTACAGACTCAAGGGCTATTTTTCAAAATATATATTTTGATTATTTGCGGGTAAGGTAGGAAAGTTTACTATCTTCAACTTAAAACTGCCATATTTTAACAAATTTAAGCAGAGAATAGATTTTGGTCACCTGCGGCTCACGTGTGAAAGTAAGCAAAAAGTCATAACGCCAGTGACAAAATTAATTTCAGCAGAAAACTGCCAAATCTAATAAAATTTCCACGTAATATAAATTCTGAAATTTTGAAAGTGGGAGAGCAAGTAAAAAAATACTAATTCTAATGACATTTTTTTTGCGCAAAATATAGATTCTGATTATCTGATAGTAAAGGACGAAAGTTCATTTATTTATTTATTTACAAATACTATTCTAGCCTATAACAAAAAACAAATACAAACTTATTGCAACAAAAGCTTACCAACTACGATGTTCTAAAATTTAGCAAGACTAGTGGTATCATTGTCTATATCAGATGCATATTCATTATATAGCTTACATGCACATCTGATATATATGACTACCCCTATACAGGTTTGTTCTAGGAAAGTCCAGGTAGAGGACTCTCCTAGATCTTACATAGACCTCAGCATATCAGGGGCATCAATATAGCACCCTTCAAAGCTTTGAAAAGTGTACAAAGACATATCTTCATTCTACGATCCTTCAATGCCTAACAAGTTTTTATTTTCACAACCGCGTTGAGGGTAATATCCATATTATTTGGAAAACATATGTTTTAGAAACCTGCGCTGGATTTCCTCGATACTATCCACCCAGACATTGTATAGCGGAGACCATATTACACTGCCATACTCGATCTTAGGAAGCATCATTGCATGAAATAACTTAAGACTAACTTCAACACTGAAGTGTCCAGAATTTCTGACCACAAAACCCATTACCCTCAGTGTATCCTGGATTGCGGCCATCATGTGTTCAGTGAAGGATACATTCGAATCACAAATAATTCCCAAATCACGTTGGTTATTCACCCTATCCAGATTGTTGTCATTCACCTTGTGGCCGTATTTTAAAACATTACATTTACGAGTATAAGACATACATGAACACTTACCAACATTCAAGGTAAAACCGTTCATATCACACCAGTTGTACACATCACAGAAATCGGATTGCAAGTTGTCACAGTCATTCAAGGAGTCAACATTCAAAAATATTTTGAAGTCATCAGCAAAGAGTAATGCTTTCGAGTGCTGTACAACATCAAAAACTCCATTTATAGCCACCAAAAAAAGCAAAGGATCTAAATTAGACCTCTGCGATACCCCCGATGTGCATTTGTAAATCACAGATTTACAACCGATCATTTTAACAAATTGTTATCTGCCTGTGAGATAGGATTGTATCAGACTCACAAAGTTAGGAGTGACATTCATTTCAGAGAGTTCTTTTAAGACAATACAGGGTCTGACCCTATCAAAGGCATTCTCCATATCTGTATATATTGCATCCACCTGACTCTTACTTTTTAGGGATTCATGAATATATTGAGAAAAAACTGACAAGTTGGTGAAAGTTGACCTTTCTGGCAGGAAACCATGTTGCATAATGGATATTTTAGAGGCAACAGTATCATAGACGTGGTTAAAAATTAAAATCTCAAAAACTTTTGACAATGCAGACAGATTGCTGATTGGACGATAATTCTTTATCTCATCTCTAGAACCGTTCTTATATATAGGTATTACCTTGGCTATTTTCCATTTTTTAGAATAAGTAGTCACGTGTTGTCGCACTGAAGGTTGTCCAGGCAAAAATTTAGACCACTCTCGTGCTCTGTTACACCAGAGTTAATGCTTCCAGTGACATTTAAATTGCTATTATTAACATGAATTTCTGAACGATTAACATGATTTTCTCAAAGAGTACACTTACAATCATGATGCATGGATTTAAGTAGAATATTACTATTAGTTTTCATATTTCTGATGTAATAAGCAATGCGTTCGCAAAGTTTTGTTTTGGTATAAGAATACGACCCCCATTGCTTTAAGTTACAGAGCGTGGTCATGGAAACATTATTCTGAGATGCATAACAATGTGCATATCTAAGTACCCTAAAGTAAATATCCGATAACTAACAAATAATACATTTCAAACATAGAACAACATTAGTGTATCTACCGACCGCAAGAAGGGACCTTAGGTGCCCTATCTTAAAACTAGTGTACAAGTTAAGATCCACGCATATAATCACACAGTCATTATTTGCCAAGTTTCTGCTATGATCAAATACACACCTTGATAGCTCAGATAAGTCAGCACCCGGCCTGACCCAGCCTCTAACATCAAAAAGATTCATACCAATGTGTTGTTGGCGCAACACTGAAGTAATGTTTGAAGCAGAACTATCACCGTACACTAATACTTTGTATTTCCCATCAGGTTCATACATGTTCACCATACTGTCATCAACCGATTCCTTTTGCTTTTGTTTCTGATCCACAACCTGAGTCCCATCATCCTGCACACACAGTGCGCCACTCACTGACACACCCAATGTCCCAGCCTCTGACAAGCTCGATGTCCTACCACCAATTTTGGTTTTCACTTTCATTATCATTAACTTCGACTTTAATGCAGCAATCTCTGAAGGGTAGGAATGATTTTCGGCTTCTAGAAGTTTTATGGAGATAATCATTCTTTTTTTTTATGTCATTAAGGTCATCAAATTCTTTTTTTAGTCTGGATAAATCTTCAAGTTGGGCCTGAATGGTATTTTCCAGCTTAATCATTTTCTCCGTATCAGTCGAACGTGTTGCTCGTAGAGACATTAGTTCATCTTTTTTGGTGTTCAGTTGTTTCACCATTTTCTTTCCAGACTCAAAAACCTCATCTTTGAAGTCTTGTGTTTCACGTCTATTTCTATTATAAGTTGCTTGTATAGCCTGAAAATCCGCGCTGATTATATTCAGTTGTTGATATAAGGCATTAACAGCCTCCTCCTTCTCGGCCTCAACCATCTCAAGTTGGTAATTTTTATCCGCAATTTGAGATCGGAGAAGATGGTTGTCTTCTTGTAGCTTGTATACCTCTTCAGCTAGAGAGTTTGGTATTTGGTTACTCTCGTACTCCTCCCTGCACTGGTCCGAACAGTAAATACATTCTTGCTCAATTTTATATGCGTTTTAAAATCTGGCTCCAGGCAACTGGGATAAAAATATTTGAGCATTTGATGCAACAATAATAAATATGTTTTTTTGGCGTAGCACTTAAACCTAAATTTAGAACTCATATCTGTCAGTTGCAGGACCCAAAGAATAAAACATACAACCTATACGTGCAAAGCTGAGTCCGGCACTGATCAAGTTCACCACTGCACCATTTGGAAATTCCCAATTATTTATAAAAGTTTACAAGCACATCATACGAGATACTAGCAGTGTGTATGTTAACAAACAAAGTACATAAATACACAGAAATAAATAAGGCACCAGCCAGCACAGAAAAAAGAAAGCAACCGCAGTTCTCTTAATGCAAATCAGTACTGATAAGGTTTAAATGTCAAATCAAAATACATTTACTGCATCAAATGCAATGGAATTTTTAATTTCACTTCCGCTAATGATTATTTGTATTTCGCTTCAAGCTGATTAGTTCAAAATATAATGCGTTTGCTAGTATAAACCACGCTTCCACAAACAAAACCATGCCAAACACTGATTTAATTACACACTTTTTCCCATTGAAATATGAATATATAAACGAATCAGAATATTCGCGTGTTAACGTTGTAAATGAGTTGAAATACTATTTTTTTTATAACCCTAAAACAAAGAGAAATGGAAAAAGTAATAAACAATGCAATATCTATTGAAAAGCTACATCTAAAAATATTAAAATGTGATTTATAAGTTAATACTTTTATTACAATTTCGATAGGCGAATTTGTTTTTAGATGACACGCATTTTCATTTATGTTTCTTAAGAAATGTCGATTGGACGATAAAGTGCTGCTAAAATTTGCCAATTTCTGTTAAGCTTACGAATTTATATTTGTTTCAGACTAAAATGCAATACGAAATATCTCAAGCCATTGCCCGGTTATTGTTTGCTATTTTGGTCGGGTCATTGGTTGCGGTCAATGCCAAACCGCCGCATTTCGCTGAAAACACACAGGTAAGTGAGAAAATTATGAGGTCAAGCTAAAATTAATAAAGGTTTCATACCAAAATCAGTTTATTAATTTTTACTTTATTTTACTCAACATAATAATATAAGACTTTCATTATACAAAGCCGAATCAAAATAAAAGTGTTAACCCTATTTATAGATATAAAACTATTATTAATTTTACTTAGTTTTTAGTATTAGTCCCTACTCCTCCACATTTACTAACTATTTTACACGATTTTGTGCTCTAGCTATGTAAAAAAATTGGTGAATTACTAGTCCAGGAATTAGCAGAATTTGGCGAATTAGTCGGGAATTAGGGGAATTAGTGGAGCATTAAGATAATTACCAGGGTACTATAAAAAAACAAGGGAATTAGTAAGGAATTAGCGAAATTATTAATAATAACGGAAATTAGAGTACAAATTTTGTTCTGAGTTTACTCACATAGTCAATTATTTTCTTAAATTTTGATATTTTGAAAATTTATTGAGACATAGATAAAGCATCTAATTTTCCTACCTGTCGACATTCACACCTCTGACATCCGGTGAGTTAGCCTTCTCGCTCCTCTTCTCTCAAATTAATTTTTCATCTATCATTAAGAACCCATAATAATTTAAAATAAAATATATTAATGGAAATTCATAAAGGATTTCACAAAGCAAATTTAATTTAGCTTCAAGTAGGCTATGACAGCCCTCATCCATGATGTCATATCTTGTACTCGATAAGAGATTGTATGAACTAAAAAAGCATTCTCCTTTTTAGGTTTTCAATAATGACCAGGATCCGTCAGCCAACAATCTCATTGACACCGGACTCAGACCTTGGCAGTTGGAACTCGTTGCTCAAAGGATGGCCGAACTCAACCAGCTCAGGTAAACTATTAAGTCGAAATAGCCCTAATCGGACCAGCTAGAAATCCTACCTAATATTTTGTCCAGAGTGTAATGTGTTTTTTTGGAAATTTTCGGCTCAGTTAGGGCAAGTCCGAAAGAGTTGGCTGGAGACCCAAAGGGATAATTGATCACAAAATATTTATTTATAACTCATATAACATTAGGATATGAATAGTATTTTAACGAAATGTGAAGCAACTACCTAAAAAATAATTATTTTAAAAATGACCCATCCATGTAGGGTGAGAACTACTGGAACTACCTCGCTCTGGCAGTCTAAGCATTTGATTCAATCATCGTTTTTCGTGGTAACGTTACAATTTTCACCACAACCAAGACATTCTGTCTCGTCTTCTTCTTCTAGATTATCAACAGAGTGAGTCACCAACTCATCTGACATATCATCGTCTGTATATGATCATTTTTCCATTTTCAGTTTTTTTCTTTGTTCATTTTTGCCATTAAAGCCTTTCACTTTAATCCTTTTCTCAGTTCTTATTCTTTCTTGCGTTCAGCAGCAGATTTTCTTTTTTCAATGTAGTCTTGGGACGTTAATATACCTGCTACTTCGTACTTTCTGGATGCCAGCTTACGAGGTGCTGGGTACAGGAGAGAACTTGTTTTGGAGTATCTTGATCGAGGTTGTGTTGATCAGGGTTGTTTTGATCGGTATTTGGCAACTCTAGTTGCGGTTCTGGTTCAAAGGCTAAACTCGAGGCTGAGGTAGATGGAATTTCTTGGTCTGCTGTTTGACTGGTTTTAATAGGTTCCGTCGCGTCAACTGGGAGTAACAAAAAATACGTTATTTTTAGATCTATGTCTATTAATTTAGAGTAGCCTGTATTATCTAATTAACCCTCTTCAGACGCTAAATAGGCATATTCTGGTATAGCCTCAGTATTGAAATAGCAGATTCCTGTTGATTTGAAGCCGACATAGCATTATCAACCGTCGCTGCTTTCGACCATGCCTTCGACAACAGTAGCCAAATTGCAATCGAGACATTTTTTCTAGTAGAAGATTCTGGACGTAAATGGGACTCCGTAACCCCCCCCCCCCACCCCCTTTTGGCCAGGAGAGGGGAGAGAAGGAAAAATTAAATACTTAATTTCGGAAGAACGGGAAGAGGTACGGGGTCGAAATTTTTATGGTAGGTGCGCCCCATGGAGGGGCATCTTAGACCATACGGGGGGAGCGGGGCTCTAATTTAAGGGGAGATTTTGGGGAAAAAACCGTTTTTCGCCCGTATCTCTGCAATGAAGGCTCGGATCGAAATTCTGACAAACGATGACCTCGCTTGTTGAAGTTTTCACTTCTATCGTGTGGTCTTAAGCACACACAAAAATTTTTTATTTTGTGTGGAAGGGCGTTAAAAAAATTTACAAAAGGTAACCCGGGCCATCCTGACACCTCTTTAGCAGATAGTATGCTGGAATCATCATATTTTTTTTGTCTAGTATCATCATAGCTGCGCACGTCACCATGCACTCTGTACAAGTCCTCCTTGTCTTTTAGACACAAAAGATTTTCATGTATATAGTGAGATGGAAGCGATATTGTAGGTCCTGAAGACCTGTCTGCATTCCTCTCGAAATCCCAAGCCTGCTATAACTCTGATAGCTTTCCTCTGAAGGCCAAAGACTCTGGCAGCATGCTGATGTTTCTTAATAATAATTAAGAGGTGATCTAGTTTGGCCAAAAAAACTGTCAAAACAGCCTATCGGGGGTCTATAAACAGCCACTACATACAGATTAAAATTTTGTATAAAGACACAACAACATTCTATACATTTCTCGACATTGATACCCAAAACAGGGTCTACTAGCTGTGCATTTAAAACTGCACGAGTAAAAATAACAATACCGCCTCCAGTGTGGGACTCTCTTGCAGAATGGGTTGAGCAGTTATAGTTTCTCAGCCACTTTAACTGGATTTCATCCTGTTCCATCCAATGCTTACTAAGACAAACAATGTGTGGTTCCCCTTCAGCAAGGGCAGTATCTAGTTGGTTTGATTTGTTTCTTATAGACGGTATATTGATGTGAAACAGCTTTACCAACATGGAAGATGTAGCTGTTTCTTGGATAGGTTTTATGACTTCCCGAGATGTGGGGGTACTCGGCGCTGAATGTTCAAAAAATGGTTCACATACGAACCCTTGGGTCAGAGTGCTGGTGATAAAACTGTCGTTAATCTTAAATAAGCTTCTGAGAAGGTCTTTTTTGGTCCTCATTTTATCACAGACAGTGTTTTCTATGATGTCATGCCCTGCAAGATAATCAAGTACATCCATAGCCTCCATTTTCGCGTCAAGTCCAGAAAGAAATAGCTAAAACATTTTGGTTGCTTCAAACAACATTAATTTATTCCCTTTGCGAGCTTTGGCTTATTTCTTAGGGTCATTTTAATTTTGATTCTTTATTGGCGATTTCGCGTCAAAGTCAGAAACTTCAATGTCAATATCTCCTGTCAGAGCTTCTTCCTTTTGTTTAGGCTGGCTCTTTCTCATATGAGAGCTTGCTTTCGGCTTTTCATCTTTTTCTATGGAGATACCTGCTTTCAGTCAAGTGCGAGTCCGTGATGTTTTCTTCTCGGCTGTTGCCATTATGCTATGGTCATTTGTTGCCAACTTTTCTTTGGTTCCATCCTTTCTCTGTTTTCCACGGCGTTCTGGCTGCGGTTTTGTCAGATCTTCAACAGCTGCTTGCGAGTTTTCGTTTATCGGACTTTAGACTTTTATATTTTCAGAGAAAAATTTGTCTAATTTTCTCCCCCTTTCCGTTAAATCATCTTGACTTACTTGCGTTGATATTTTAGTTGTAGTTCTTCATATTTCATCTTGAATTTGATAATTTCGCTCTGGTGAACAGTTTCATTTGGGAGGTTAGGAACTGTGTCCATTGTATATGCTTGCATACAGGCGCCCTTGCCTCATTAGCCTGCTACAAACATGCAGGGTGGAAACTGCATGCTTAGCATGCACATTTCTTGCAGCACTTAACACTTGAAACTTTTTTCTTATAGTGAGAACAGAATATTTCCACTTTTACTTTAACTGATTTCGCGTGATCACCATCGCTTGCCACGTTGCCACACTGGCTAAATGAGTGTTCAATTCTAAGCTGTTCTGCCAAATGAAACGCCATTGCTTTGACACATTCACGGGTTGGTGCAAACCTGTGTTTTTGTATATGAAACTTTATTTTTAATAGATTCTGGATGCCAAGAACAGAGGGTGGCCCAAGAGTTCTTTTATTAAAATCATTATTTTTAAATCGTCTCCGAATGTTATTAAAATTGCGACAGGCTTCTCTTACGCTCACTTTATCATTTCTGACTGCTTCTGCAGCCTTAACCAGGTCTTCTTCAGTCCACTTGCCTCTTTGCACCGTCTCTTTTCTATTATATGTTATTGGTATGACTCTAAGAAAAATCTTATTAAGACCACACGACACTTCAAAAATATACAATATAAAATATAGCCTACAGTTGGGTTAGTCTAGTTAGTTAGAAATATTTGTCCATATTTCACTAATATCAAACAAGACAGTCCTTATCGATATAAAACATCAAATATCGTTGGCTGTCTATATATCGATACATAGCTTTAATCTAACTGTTAAAAAATAAACGACAATCTCTATAAGACCGTATTAGCTTCGAAGGTAATCTGTAACCATTTTTGAAATATGTTCTTGTTTTTTTTAGCCAAATAAACAACATTAACGGACAAGAATACGGCGGATACGACAGGGCGCTTCGGAGCGGCAACGAGATCAAACGCCAGAGCCGCTACCGTCTTTGCTACTTCAATCCCGTCTCCTGCTTCAAGAAATAAGAAAGCTCCTCTTCTCCATATCTAGACTAAGAAAATATATATGAAAGGTTATTTTGTGATTTTACCGCGAAATTTTGTTTTCGAAAATAAGGCGCGATACCCAAGTTATTCCGTTTGTGTAATAAATACTTTTTAATTTATTAGGTTCACTGTATTTCATTGAAAGAGACACTCTGTCCTACTAGACTGAGTTACAGTTATAATTCTTTTATATTTCTCGAAATCATGCAGAAAATTTTCTTATATAATCATATTTAATAAAATATAACCAAAAATGATTAAACCATTTTCTGTCTAAAATAATATCATAATACAGGCAAAGGCGAATTTTATTTAAGAAATAAAAGGTAAAAAAATATAAGGCAAATAAATGACGGCTCATATGTAATTCTATATATATTTTCTTAATTAGTTTGCAGCATCCTCTATTTTCATTATTATTTCATTTTTCTATCCAATCTAGTGGAATTTTCTTTTGCCTTATTTTGAAAAGGAAAATTTTATCGGCTCCGCCCGAGCTAACGTAGAAAATTATTTAGAAAATTGCGTCCTATGCCAGTTATTTTATTGGTACATGTTAAAGGGTATTCTAAAGAAATAGCTAATTAATGAATGTTATGGGTACAAATTACAAGGAACTAGTAACTGAAGGATGTGAAATGCATTATTTCCCTCACAAAAGCAGCTCTTCAAGAAGGCGCTCCAATTTTTGATCTACATTGTTTTAAACATTTTCTTCTACTGCTAGTTCTATAATATCTACTTATATCTACTATCAATCTGTCTCTATAATCTTAAACCAAACAGTAAATAAATAAACATATTATATCTATAAGGTGTTTTATTTCCCATCGGTTTTACATGGGCAAAAGGAAGAAGCAGCTTAGTATCGTCAAAATATTGCATATGTATTTGATAAAAAACATAATATAAGTTCTATTTTTATTAGTGCCTTGTGCTACTTAGGGGAAATTAAGGCAGAAGCTTTTGATATTGCATTAACAAACGACATTTCTCAACCTTTTCATACCGCGTGTGATGGTTATAATACATGTACCGTCGTCTCCAAGGGGGTGATTTTTAAATTGACGATAGATGTGTTTTACGGTCATCCTGGTCTAGTTGTTGGTTTCCTTACTAAAGTTCGTGGACTCTATTCCATTTCAACGCAAGTTTAAAAAAATCATTGTTATTGGGCGAAACTTCTTTTTTAAATACGCAAAAGCATCTTAACGCCTTATTTTCATCATCAAATATGTCTTTTAAAGCTTTTTTTTAATATTAAAAAAACGGTGTGTGCTTAAGACCATACGACAGAAGTAAACATTTTAACAAGGCGAGATTAATGTTATGAAAAACAAGTACCTACGTTTTTGTGTTCTATATTTACAAAGTAATAATACTAAACAATATTTACAATATATATCATTATAAAAATTATTGTGGATTAATTACTCAGGTAAACTTTGCCCTGATTGATGATCTTCTTCATTTGTGTCATAAACTAAAATTATTCGTGATCGTACGACTGAATTCTACGTGCTCCGTGTTTGCGTGCTTTTTATGTGGTATTTAGTTCAAAATTAAATAATTTTTTAATATCGTCGAGTTCAAAAGAAGTTTTAGAATCCAAAACTTATAACTTTAACGTGTTAATTTCATAAACTAAGTCGCAATGGGAAAAAGACTGAAGAACAATAACGGATATCAGTGATTTTGTAGATATAAAAAAAATAATAAACAACATTCCACTCCTTATCTACTATAAATACTGCCGAGAACCCAAATTTAGTCTAGCGGATTTGCTTGTCTATCTTAACATTGATTTTAACACACTGTTCCGTGAATAATTCCCATCGTAGTCGAGCTGATTTTGCCATTATTTTTATGTTAAAAACCGGTATGGATTCCGAGAAGGTTGAAGTCGGATTTACTTGTTGTAGAACAAAACAACTCAGTAGTTACTTTTGTATCTTATGTCATAGCGCTTATCATCCTAGTTGTGGAGCAAGAAAGTCAGGTTTAAGAACTATTGGTGGTCATAAAATAGTTTGTTCCAAGCTGTTGAACGCTTCACAAGTTCCTTGTTGAACGATCCTTCGAGTCATCGATCTGTGTAGTAAGAGACAATGATGTTGAACAAGTCTGGGTTAGCATGCGGTATGGAAACGCCAACATTATAGCGGCGACCTATATGCCACCAGCTTCCAAGGCCGAGGTCTATGAGAACTTTGCAACATCAGTAAATTATATATTAGACCACTATCCTACGTCTAAAGTTTCGTTAATCGGAGACTTTAACTTACCTAATTATACGAATTCGTTTGTCGAGATCGAAACATGTGATAAAATTGAAGCTGAACATGACACCTGTCTTAATCTACTTACCACCAATATTGACTCTGATGTGGAGAGAATATTTACCTCGAACAATGAATGCGAACAAATACTTTTTGACTGTGTATGTTTTTGTGAGCTTGTTCAGCATAATAATATATGTAATTCTAATAACGTTAAGTTGGATTTGGTTTTTTCAAACTACTGTAACATGCCTATATCACAAAATATGTCACCTTTTAACTAAAGTTGATTCTCATCCTCCTGCCTTAATAATAGATTGCTGCACAGACGCTTTAGAAAATTATACATCGGACTTCCAAGTTTTTAAATACAATTTTCATAAAGCAGACTACAATCAATTAAATGACTACTTTGAAATAATAGATTGGAGTTTCATGCATCACAATAACATAAATAACGCCCTTGAAATGTTTTACACTATTTTAAACATCGCAATCGATCTATACGTCCCAAAAACAAGAGTCTTGACTTTAAAATACCCTCATTATTTCTCAAAGGGAACGATTGCTCTGATGCTCTGATTAATAATAAGAACAAAGCATTTAAAAAGTATAAGAGTACAAGACTGGCTTGTGATGAGTCCCATTACAAAACACTAAGATCACAGTCGAAAACCTCGATTAAAAAAGATTATGATATCTTCATTTGCACTACACAAAATCACATTCTAAATAACACGAAAGCGTTTTGGTCTTACTTAAAATCTGAACGTAGTACTGCCGGTTTTGCTGCAAAATTAGAATTTAACGTGGTCGACTCTGGTGACCCTAAAGTCATTGCAGACTTTTTTGCAGATTTTTTCAAGTCGGTATTTACCACGTCTGATGCCACAATCATTGACAGCCCTTCTTGCTCCCTTAATAATATTGTTATTTCTAACATAGATATTAACAGTGCCATCGTGTTTGAGAAACTGATCAAATTAGACGAAAAAAAGGTGCAGGACCGGATGAAATTCCACCAATCTTCGTTAGAAACTGTAGTCCCACCCTAGCAGTCTCACTTCCCACTTAGTTATCTATTTCAGCTTTCTCTTAGCTCAGGTGAGTTTCCCACCTTCTGGAGATCAGCCTATATAACTGCTATAATCAAGGGCGGCAACAGAGGGGACGCGGACGTAACCAACTATCGACCCATAGCCGGCCTTGATTGTATGGCCAAGGCTCTCGAGTCTATCGTTGATGAACTTTTGTCAAATCTATACAACAGTCTTTCAGAACATTAGCACGGCTTCCTACCTGGACGTTCATGCCAGACGAACTTAGCTATTTACTCCCATTATTTGTCAACAGTAGTAGATTCTGAAAACCAGGTTGACGCAATATATTTCGATTTTAAAATGGCCTTCGACAGAGTAGATCATAACATTCTGATCAATAAACTAGAATCTTTTGGCGTTGTAGATCCTCTTCTGTCGTGGGTTTCAAGTTACCTTCGAAACCGAACACAAATCGTTAAAACTAATGGAACCATATCCAAGGAAATAACAGTGACATCTGGCGTACCCCAATGTTCACACTTGGGGCCGATTTTATTTCTTTTATTCATTATTACCTTGTTAACATATTTACCAATTGTCAATTTTTTTTCTACGCGGATGATATGAACATTTTTAGAAAAATCACCAATGCTCATGACTGTTCACTGATGCAGCTTGAAGTCAACAAAATTTCCGAATGGTGCTTAACAAATAGAATGGAATTAAACATTTCTAAATGCAAGATAATTTCTTTCTCTAGAAAAAAATCACCAATCTTACATTCCTACCACATTTCAAGCTCTCCTATACCCAGAACAAATTTAATCAATGACTTGGGGGGTAATTTTCGACTATAATTTGCGATTTAATGAATATATAAGTTATATATTGGCAAAGGCTTCAAAATGGCAGGTTTTATAATGCGCCGGTGTTGGGAATTTTCCAATATCGAGGTATTGAAGTATTTGTACTTCTCCCTAGTGCGAAGTCATCTTGAGTATTGCTGCGTAATCTGGTCGCCACTTTATCAAACTCATGTTAAGCGTATCGAACGAGTTCAAATCAAATTTGTGAATTTTTTACTATACAAACTTAGAGTTGACAAAAGTCAATTTTCGCATCAAGATCGCCTACGTCTAATAAATGTCTATAGCTTAGAAAGACGTAGAATATTTCTTACACTTGCATTCGGGTTCAAAATAATTACTAATATCATAAAGTGCTCTGAACCCCTGGCTCTTATAAACATTCGTGTACCAACGCATGATACGCGTTTAAATGACATGTTCTTAACTAATAGAAGCCGAAGTGACATCGGCGGAAATGAGGTCATGAATCGTATCATGCATCTATTTAATACACATATACCAACAAACTTTGATTTCAGCTGCACACCGGCGACATTTAAACAACGTCTGATCTCATTAATGTAATATCTTCAATAACTATAAATAGCAAACATGCAAGTAAATACAGTTGTGATTCCGATGTATTTGTAAATTACTTTAATTTCATGATTGTTGTACTTCTTTTTATTATAACATAGATTCCACCTTGGTAGGACTAATTTTATTGTATTGTTAAATATTATTAAAATTTATCGAATTGTTTGTCCGGTTATAAATGTAACCCCCTTTAACTTTTTTATTTGCCCTCGTATAAAAAAATGTTAAATACAAAAGTTGTAAGGATTTTCATGCAGTTTTCTGCGATGTTACTAGAAAAACAATTGAACATCGAAATTCTACTGT